>PVKE010000432.1:0-146647 GCA_004027555.1 Craseonycteris thonglongyai
AAACTATGTGGAAAAACCAATGATGTGCAACTATGGAGACTGTTCTGGGCCCTCCCCCTTCTCTCTGTCTCTGTCTCTCTCTCTCTCTCTCTGTCAAAAACAAAAAAAATAGAAAAAAAAGATTCCAGGTGGGGTGACTGCAACCAATTCAAATAGAAAAACGGAGGAAGAGAAACGTGTTTAGGAAGATGATTGAATTTATTTTGGCCTTTTTATTTAAGATACATGTAGTACAATAGGACATCCTGGTTGAGATTTTCGGCAGGGTACTGAATGTACAACTTTGAAGCTCAGGGAGAGCTATGAGCTAAAACGAAGTATCTGGGAGCATGCCTAAGTTGAGGTCACTTTAAATTCGTTGAGTAAAATAAGAGGTCTAAGGATAAAGCATTAAGGGACATTAATCGTCAAGAGGCGAGTAAAGAGGAACCTATGAATGAGATAGCAAGCTTACAGAAATGAAGTGAGGCTGTTCCCATAAAACCAAGAAAATATATCATTTTGAGGAGGAGTCCATGTGGCAGGAGGTCAGGGCTGCTACTGGCTATCTGGAGCCAATTAGTAAGCTGATTTAGTAGCTTGAGAGGCAAGAGCCCGGTTACAGTGTGATGAAAAGGAATGAATGGGTAAAGAAATTAAGAGTGGATCTATGATAAGAAGGGGAAGAGAAACTGAGCAATGAGCAGGTGATATTAAGTCAAGCCAGCGAGTTGAGCACACGCACTTGCTGAGAGGAAGGCAAAAGAAGAAAGGGCATATTGAAGTCAAAAAAAAAAAAAAGATGCCTGATAGAGCCAGGTCCCAGAGGCAAAAGGAAATGTGTTCAAGGGCAAGGGTTTGCATAGAACAAGAAGCAGGATATTGGAGTAAAGGCGACAGTGTGTGTGGATATAAATAAATGCATAGGTCCCAGGTAGAAGATTGAGGGAAATCATTAAGTGATTAATCCATTTTCCTTGTCTAAGATATTGTCCAAGGAGTTGTAGGGGAAACACTGAATGCATGACATGAGAAGAAGGGAATTGTTTGAACTAGATGGTTAAGGGAATGGGAAAAGCAGTTGAAAAAGAACAAGTAAATGGATTGATGAGTAATTCTGAGCATCCAGAGAAAGTACATTATAAATTTTAGTGGTGCCAATTTGGTATAATAGTGTTATCATTTTTCTCAGCAAACACTTATTGAATGTCAGAGTGGAAAAGGTGGATTCGAGCATTGATTAAGAGCTGAGATTTTGCTTTGTCAGGCGTTGCAGAAATGTAGGAGTGCAAGAGAATTGAGGACATGCATTAGTGAGAAAGTAGTTCAAGTGTTCAGATACATGTCAAACTCGGAAGGGAGAGATGATCAACAAAGAAGGTGGCATATTGGGGTTTGATGTTCTGAGATTTAGAGATCTGACAGTGCTAAAGGAAATATAGCATAGTGGTAAAGACACTAACCCATGGCAGTGGACAGTCCTAGGTTCAGATCATAACTCAAGACAACTGCTAGCTACGTGGTCCAAGATTTTATCAATACGGTAGGCCTAGTAATTAGGACACTGAAGATCTAATGAGAAAAAAATACAAAAAGTTTGGGAGATGGGTTAGCACCGAAGGTAAGCTATTATATTATTTGAAAGATAATAGATTCTGAACAGGATGGTGGGTGCAGGAGTTTAAGTTTTCGGAGGCAATATAATTCCAGGGTATCACCATAGATGTGTTTAAGTAAAGCCTATTGTAGTGAAGATAGGCAAAATCCTGATATTAATGAGCTTGAGGATTTCAAAGGTTACTCTGAGCACTGCTTTGGTATGTATGAAGGCTAAGATGTTTTCACCTATGCAGAGGGAGACGCTTGGTTGACTGTACTTAATAAGACATTTCAGAGAGCAGTGAAAACCACTGCTCATGTTTCTGAAATTCCTTGTTTTCAACATGCCTCTATGGGTACAAAACACACTACCCCAAAACATGGCACTTGGCATCCTGAATATTTTAAGCTGAATCAACGAGAAAATGGCAGAAGCAGGCAGGTCACCCTGATCTTCCCCCCCTTGCCGTTCTTGCCTGAAACAGGCCATAAAACCCACATGTGAGGTCCTCTTTCTGTATCCAGAAGAAAGGAGCATCCTTATCTATGAAGACAAAGGAACTCCAAGAAGAATCCAACAAACACGCTACGTTAAGATTCCCCATTTATTACAATTAGCCCACACTCCTTAACCTATCATATTCTTCCGGGACTGTGTACTTTTCATCAAACCCAGCACAAAAATACAGTTCTTTCTTTGGGTCTTCCTTTCCTTATGAAGTCTCCCACATCACAAAATACTTGTATTTTTGAATAAATTTGTATGCTTTTCTCCTGCTGTCTTTTTCAGATCCAGCCAGGGATCCAGAGAGGATCAAGGAAAACTTTTTCCTCCCTTACACCAATTTATTAGCCATGCCTCTTAATTTCCTTCTGTATTCCTCTTGGAACTGGGATAGTAGTTCCTGGCTACTTCTGCTTCAGAGTTATTTTGGAGATTAAAAAAAAAAAGAAAAAGAATGTATGTAAAATAAGTATATGTTTTGTTAATGTACAAAAACTTGTAAGAAAAAGGTATTATTGCTCTGAAGTAAAGAAAATATGAGCATAAGTACTATTACCTACATATTGAGTGAAGGGGAGTAACTCTAGCATAAGGCCAGTTTGGGTGAGTACATTTTGTTTTGTTTTTTAACTTGCTTTTCCAATTGTAGTTTTATTTTTTGAAGTCTGCACAAATTGCCAATGCTTGACACATGAGGAATTTAAAAAACAAAAGGGACAATTGAGTATCTTCACCAGTTGGCTTTTGAGATTAGTTAACAACCCCCCATCTCTTTGAAACAAAAAAAGAGTAAGGAATTTCAAAAACACCATCCTGAAGCTTTGCTTAACGTTCCTGGGGCAAAAACCTACAATTTGTAAGTACGTATAAAGAAATCTCTGGAGGTTTTCTCAAACTACCTTACTACACTTCAGGGACAGGATAGCCTCCAGCATTGTACGTATAACCATGTTCAAATTAAGTTAAAGTGGTAAAAAGGTACAAACTTCCAGTTATAAAATAAATATATCCTGGGGATATAATGTACAGCATGGTGACTATAGTCAAAATACTAAATTATATATTGAAAGCTGCTAAGAGATCTTAAAAAACATTATTATGTATAGTACCAGGTGGGTACTAATCAGGGGATCACTACATAAATTATGCAAAGGTCTAACTACTATGCTGTACACCTGAAACTAATATACTATTGAAGGTCACCTGTGACTGAAAAAAAGTTTTTTAAATATTAAGAGTTTTAACTTTAAAAGGGAATACAAGTTGATATATGTTGATTTGCTTATTATGCTGCTAAAATCATATATTAAATGTGCTATTTTTAGGGATCTGATACATTTAATCTGTCTGGAATTTTTCTTTGCACAGAAAAGGAACATTTCATGTATGAATTCTCTGAAGAAAATGTAACACTTCTAGTATACCGGTATATTATTTTTAAGGTACCACCTCAGGCCACTATAACTTAAATACTGTGCATCATCTCAATAGGGTAAGACTTAGTTTAAAAGCCACAAATTTAAATTCATACTTATCTAAAACCATTTTGTCATCTCAAATTCTTTAGTTCATAGAGTATTTTATGGTTTTCTTCTCCCCCTTTTTTTTTTTTTTCTCCCTCCCTCCCCTTGTTTTTAGATTGGGTAGTTCATTTTGTGAGTTATTCTCTCAATATGACAGATTGAGGATCCAATCCCTATTGAAAGATACATAGAAATACATGCCTTTGGAGTGTGAATTTATACCTAATCAGAGAGAAATGAGGGCTGTCTGGAGAGTATCCAGCCATGTAATATGAAAAAGAGAGGCACGAATGGCTGGATATCATAAATACTTGAAAAAAATACGTTGACCTAGAGTCAATTGTATGATTGTACAAAAATTGTCAGCTGTCTTGTGTTTGAATGCTTAGATTCAAAGTTCTTAACTAGAGTCTATGAAAAGTTTTCAGAGGTCAAAATACATGGTACTTCTGAAATTGTGTGCACTTGTTTGTGTGTACATGCTTATGGCATTTTTCTAAGAGGATCTATATCCTTCACCAGATTCTCAAAGGGAATTATGACCTAAGCACAAAAAACCACTGGATTAGAGAACCGACACTGTTGATTGTCTTCAGAAAACATACTGCAAATTTTTTTCAAATTTTGTTTTAACTTTGTGGATTAAACTATTAGTCTAAATGTTCAGATGTTATGTTAAAATAAGGGCATTAACTAGATGAATTTTAAGTTCCTGCCCATTTAAAACAAAAGTAAAACAATTCTATGACACTAGATGTAACTCCCCTAATCTGTTTATGGTTATTTTGAGTTGGGGAGGAAATAGGCCTTCAGTAGCAGACCTGAGGGGGTGGGTATAGAGAGACCAGGAAAACACTGGAGACATGTAGCCAAACACTCTTAATTGAAAGGGTGCAGGGGTGAATCTGCCCATTAGGAAAGTTACAAATTTAATGGTCTGTGTGCATCAGGTAGAAAATTGCTTTCCATCACTCCGATTGGTTGGCACTGAAAAGTGCATCAAGGATATTACCATATCCTTGGATCTTCTGCTCAGATGATCATATGTAACCTTAAATATTATAAATCTTCCTTCTAAGCCTTATTTTTAATCTCTAGAATACAAATATACATGCATAGGTTTGTATTTGTAAGATTGGGCCAGAGATGTCAAAAGTACAAGGCAGAGTGTATGGTATGGCAGGGGACTCTGGAGTCAGATACCTGGATCTACTACTTGATCCGCTTGGGTTCAGAAGGGAAAATGATAGCAAATACATGCCATAGGTTAAGGTAAAATTCAATATGGAAAAAGAATTACTAGAAGAGTTGTTCACCAATGTTTAACTGTTTTATTATTATTTAAAATGAATGACATTTCCTGTAACATTCCCTAACGGAGCTATAAACCTCAAACTCAAAGAAATAAAATGTTGAGACAAAATTTTTCTCTGATAATTTATATACATCATGTTCATGACTGAAAGTCATTCTTACGACCTTCTCTTCTGGAAATCTTTTTTCCCTGTACTGTCTAAAAGTGCATTTGGAAGTGCTTTTACTATGCAATTGCTGTGTGCTAGAAAGATTCTGAACATACCGTATTTTCCGGCGTATAAGATGACCGGGTGTGTAAGACCCCCTAATTTTATAGTTAAAACATAGGTTTAGGCCTATATGCGCTGTATAAGACTACCCCCCCACTTCCGAGGCTGTAGTCTTATACAGCGAATATAGGCCTAAACCTGATTTAACTGTAAAATTAGGGGGTCGTCTTATACGCCCGGTCGTCTTATACGCTGGAAAATACGGTAAAAACCAAGAAGCTGGTGTCACAGTTCCAGCTCTGTCACTTTACAACTGTGTGATCAGTGACACTATTGGGCAACTCTTTGTTGCCTATTGATACCCTCACAATGTATAATTCAACATTCGATGTATGTCAGCATTCCACATCTGGCTGTGCCAGCCATATTATGTAGAACCATACATAAACCAGATTTGAATTTTTTTGCTTTGGTATTAGGGAACCTCCATGAGGTCAGATGTGGGTTGAGGGAAAGGTTAACAGTGCAGTAAGAGTAAATGCTCTGAGTGTAAGCCCATGCAATAAACGTGTTCAACCTAAGTCCAATCCTGTATACACCACTTCTACCTGACAATGACATACTGCTGTGCACGCCTAACCGGCATTGGGAAAGGGAAAGGATCCCAGGAAGCAGAACTGAGAGCAGCATTTCCGGTTGTTCAATTTGCATGAAGATATGGGTGGTGATGGGGGCTAATGGTACGACTACAGGATGAGACTTGAAACTAAAGACAAGAAACCTGGGAACTAGAAGCTTTAGGAAACAAGTATGTGAATGGACAGCTCAGAATAGGCCCCATGTGTGAAGATACTTGTGTCCAGTGTAAAAGCCCATCAAAGGCCTCTTCTGTAGGGAAGGCTGTAGGTGGACAACAAAGCCTATACTATGTATATTAGCCTCTTTCCCCAGCCATCCAGTGTCTGCTCAATTGTGCTAGATTCTGGGAAAATTCCCCCAGCCTCTTTGTTTTTCAGTCTTTGGTAGTATCCATTCTGCTATTCAACCCATCAGGTAAGCAGAAATAATCCTATTTTTAATTTCTAAGATGTGTGTTTGTCATAGCAACCTATTCTTGTTGTTATATATAATAGATGCAATTTCCTTATCATTCACTTATAGAATATTACAAAGTTTCTTTTTGCTTATTTTATTCCCTTACGATAGCCCAAATGAGTTTCTTCTGTTTGCAATCAAAGAAGCCTACTTGATCCATTCATTAATGCCACTGATAGCTGTTTCCTTAAATTGGAAAGCTATAACTTTTAACACCTTAGTAGGCTCACTGTGGATTATCTAAAAAAAAATTTTTTTTAAACAAAACACTGACATTTGTATCAAGTTTTTGAGAAACCCCAAATTAACTTCAAATTTCTTTCCAACCTAAAAAATGGTGCAGTATTTTTGTTTCAGCCAACACAGCGATGACCAAAAATGCTTTAGTCTCCACCTTTTCAAACTTACTGAGTAAAAATTAACATTAAACAGACACAAGATTAGTCTTTCCAACTTTTGTATATACAAATAAAAAATGGAAACTTTAAAATAAAATACTAAGTTATAAAAGAGAAAGAAAACCTATCAACCTGAAAACACTTTGGCCAACTTGTAGTCACACAACACTACCTTCTAAGGAAAAATGACCAGTAAGACAGTTAAGTTTCTGCTTTCAGCTATGAATAAACTTAAAATGCATTAAATCTTTCATCTTTTAATGAAAGATAACCTATACTCAGAAACAGCATAAGCACTGTTTTAGTAGTCTAGCTCCTAAACACAGATATGGGCTGAATTACAGTTTACTTAATAACCTAGCTTAGAAACCTTTGAAAACTATCCATGGAGCAAAGTATTTACATTAAGTTCAAGACTTTATCTTAAGATGAAAGGTAACACAGGTGCTTAACCTCCTTTAAAAAGGAACACTGAAATTAAAACTTTGTCACTACTAGCCAAAACTTTCATTCAGAAATGTTTCTTAAATATCAAATTTCTCTTCACAGACGCTATGTCCATTTTCTTCATAATCTTCTCTTGTTACCACCATATCTTCAAAATCATCATTCTCTGATATCAATTTTCCACCTTCCCAGGCATAAGTAATAGGGCTAAAAATAAAGGTAAAAATAAATGAACCCAGATGGTTTTATATAACTGAAATGCCAGAAACATTAATTAGTAATGAAAATGTGGCAATCTCTACCCACCTGATTTACCAGAAAATCAGTTAAAGTATGAAAATAAGCATAAATTTCATAGGAATGAAGCAAAATCAGATAAAAAGGAACCTTGGTCACGACTACAAGTGTTCTTTTGATATTTTCCCCATTGCCCTGAATACTATGGACCTTCTACTTCTAATAAAAAACAAGAATGCAAGCAAAAGAACAAAAATGCATCGAACAAAAAAAATGTCATAAACTGAGTCTAACTTCTGTATGTGGAAAAAATATGTCATCTAATTAATTCACACAGCAATCCATGAAACAGCTATTATAACTCCCATTTTATGCATGTGGGAAATGAGGTTCAGAGAGATTAAGTCTGGGACTAGTATTGAACCTAGAACTGTTTTCACATGGTCTGTGCTTTTGCTGTTATTCTTTATTGCCTTTAATAAACAAGACATTTAGAAAGCACAGTACATGACACTTAAATGGTAGGATATGGACAATAAGTAAAATCAGAGCGTGTTAAACATTTAGTTGGTTTTATTTACAGTCAGTTTATCCTTTGTGTTATGACTCAATTCTATATCTACTGTTCCTGTATCCCTAATTCGGTTTTAAATCTGAAAAATTATTTTAAAAGTTAACAAATGTTTTCCTTACTGTATTTATTGTTTTTCTAACATTAGGGGGGAAATATATCTATATAATTACTAGATGTACAATAAAGATTTGATGAATAAAAAATAAAACTATTTCATTGGATCCCTTGGCCTATAATGTATACATGGCTTATATTTAAAATGCTGGATAAAAATCCAATATGCTTCACTCTAAAAAGTATATGAACATCAATTCTGATAAAAATCATTTCAGTATCTAATGGTTGTTTATTATTTTATCTGATAGCTATAAAACTAAGTGATCATATAATGGCCTTCTATTAACTGCTTTTGATTTTGAAAAATTCTACTTTGCTTTAAAACAAAACTCTAAGAGTCAGGTACGTGGGCTCGTATTTGCAATTCTGCTACTTAAGACTTGAGAGGAGGGGAAGCCGGGATGGCTCAGTGGGTTAAGCGCTCACTTTGCATTGCCGGGGACCGAGGATGGAATCCCGGACCCGGCCCGTGCGGAACCATGTGCTGAACTGGGAGCTCCCCCAGTTCAGTTCTCTCTCTGTCTCTGTATCTCTCTCTCTCTGTCAAAAAAACAATAAATAAATAAATAAAGACAGACTTGAGAGGAAGGGTATTTAGACACATACATCTGGTAAGAGCTCCTGCCCCAAGGTAAAGAGAACTGGGTTTTAGTCTGGTCACTGCTATTAACTCACTGTAAGGCATCTGCCGACTCATGGGCCCTTGTTTCTTTATTTACGAAGTAAGAATGATGAATAGGATGATCTGTAAGCCTTTCTTACAGCTCTAAAATTCTTCATTAATTTCTTTACCACTGAAGTGGAAATGATAGTATCTACTTTTTCTCATGAGATGGGGGGTGGTGAGGGAGCAGGGGTTAACATAGAGCTTAAATTTAAGAATGATTAGTTAAATAAAAAAGTTAATTTAAAATATTTTAAATTATTTTTAAACATTCCAAAACAACTTATGAATTGACATAACTTTTAAAATTTTTATGAGTTTATTTGAGCAAAAACTGATGACAATTGCTAGAAAGTAAGATCTCAAATGCTCCTGATATAACTTTTCATAATGGCTCAAATCTTAAACTTCTATACTGGATAGAAATTTTCAAGATATGACATATCTCAGATAACTCAAGTAGATAATAACCTAATTGCTTTGCCTGTAAAAAAATCTCTTAGGAATGAGGACTGACTTACTATAGTAAAGTGATCTTATATTAACCAAATCCCCATTATGTACCAACCACTACGGTTGGCACTTTACACACTTCATCCCATTTAACCCAACTGAAATATAAGGTTTATCACTTCGATATCTGAGAAAAAGAAAATGAGGATTCCAAAGGAGAAATAAACCTGCCAACATAAAACCAAATTTTAAACTCAAATCTGCCTACAGACTGCTTTATCTACAAATTACCTTTCCATGTTTTGTTACTGTATAAGTCAACACTTACTTTTCAGGTAGCACAACAGAAACGTCATAATCTGTTGGGGTAAGACATCGAACTTCTGAGTAAACCCGATCCCTAAATCCTGGGAAAAGGGAATTTCCTCCTGTCAAAACAATGTTCTTAAAAAAATGAGGCTGCATTTCTTTAAAAGAAAAAAAAAGAGGAAAAAGGGAAGAAAACAAGGCATTAGAAAATGTGTTTACTTATCTTTCTGAAATGATGAGAAGTTAGGTAAAAGCAATTAGATTAAAGTTACTGGTTTGGAAATCATGTAATTTTTTTTTTTTATAACCATATAGATTATAATTTCTAAGATTTTGTAATCAGAGTATAGTTTATACAAACAGACAAGCAGAACTATAAATTCACTGATTTTTAAAAGAAGGGCCAGGGTCAATGGAGCTGAAGTACCCACTATTTACTATATTACACAAGTAAGCTATACATAAATGAGTGACATTCTAGAAGCCAACACTTAATAATTATAATTGCTCTCCCCTAGTTGAGATTGTAAACTAGTGTAAGGATAAAAAGGAGGTCCCTCATGGCATTTTAACTTGGGAGTCCAAATTTCCATGTTATCTCACTGAGACAGACATTTATGTAAGTACTATGCATATATTTGATACTGAAACATATTCAAATCTTATCATTTACTATCTACCTACTTTTGGTTCACCTTGTAAAATAATAAAAAAGTATCTTATGTTCTATACTTGTTAGTTACATGATGGCAAACATTATGTTTATGGTAAGCCAGTATTAAAGCCTACTAATAAGCACCACTGGGAAATTTGTCAGGAATATAGGTACTGGCCATCCCCGCTAATGCTCCTGTCTACAAAACAAGGAATACCGATAAGTTCCCTTATACTGACATTGAGTCTCATGACATGACACTAAAGCAGTATAGGACAAAGTGTTGTATATCTAATGACTATAAATTTATATAAAATTAATATGAAATATTAATATTAAAATAGTTGCGAAATGAATTATATTAAGGTGATGGCATTACGTGATTTTTTTTTTCATTCTTTTTTTTAATGGCAGGAAAAGATGTTCCATGTGCTAGATTTTCTCCAATACCTAGACTATACCCTATGAACTAAGAATATACTTTTAAGATATATGAAAGTGCGCTAAAACTCTCAAACATAAATTAGTTAAATCAAATTTCAAAAGAAACTAGACATCACTGTGAAGCACACTTTTAATCTCATTAAAATTAACTTCCCATATATTATCCAAATATAACAGAAAGAACAAATAAATCCCATCAACAGCTAAAAACCATTAAATTACTAAGTATAAATTTCTATTCTGTGCAAATTTTGAGTTGAAATACAACTTTTTCAAAAATGGACATGGCAATTTAATACTCATGGAGAGATGAATTTGTTCAAATTTAAGTGAACCATAATGGCTTTTCCTGTATCAAATATATAATCTAAAACCAATAAAGTAAGAATTAGTCAAGCACATAATTGGATCTGGAAATCTCTACAAATAAAACAGACTTGCTAAAATTATTTAGAAGAAACAAATGACTTCTCTAGGGTTCACAGAGCTTATGCTATTTTAAAAGTATCATTACTACTCAATATTTTAACTATGTACCTTCAGGTAAGTTCTGAATTGAATAGACAATAGCTTCTGGAATTCCCATTTCTTGAATGCCTATATCAGAAGGATTAAAGAGTATTTCTGGAACAGCAAATCTCTCATTGGCCAAACGAAGAATTTGTTCTCCAGATTTGTATTTTCCACTTAACACCATCTCTTCCCTTGGCTTAAAGAAAAATAAGATAAAAAGTTTAAGTTACATTATATTGCTCACATGACTAATAACATTTAGTAATATGTAATATTAACATATCAACCACGTTTTTGGAAGTTTCAGGATTCTCAAGTTAGAAAAATGTGGCTTTCTCTGATGGTGCCTAAACTATACAAGTAAATAATTACTGATTCTAATGACTGACCCTAATTACTGACCCTAGAGATAATCTGGCTTTATTCCACACATTTTAAAACAGAAAGAACTGAAGAGTGGGAACTTCATAATCTACCAATAATAGTAGACTGATTCTAGTTTCTAGAGAAAAAAGAACATGCTCTAAAAAAAAGTTCTATGCTTCTACCACAATCTACTTTCATTCACTTTATCTTAGACGGTTATTGAACACTACGGTTCCATTTGATTAGGATTTCCCATTTCCCTTGTGTAAAAAGCCTATATCTTTAAATTTATTATTTATTCAATCTTTACTTGAAAATCAGTGCCCAACTGACTTAGGAGAATACATGGATATTATCTCTGAAATTCTTGTTATTTTCTGCTAACCTACCCATCTGTGAGCTGTATTCCTGAAGGGAGAAGAATAAATAATCTCCTTCTGCAACATCCTATGTCATTAAAATAATGGTTCCTTTTAATTTTACTAAGAATCACCAGCTCTTCTAGATTCAGTTACACACATTCACTTCATTTGACTCATATATACTATTTTCCTCATGTAAGAGTATATCCCAATTCATTATACAAATATACTCAAAACATGAAAATATTAACAATTATTAAAGAGTAATGTATAGATTATTACAGATTCTTTAATATAACCAGTCATCTCCTCTTTGTTCACATTTCAGCTTCCTTGGAGAGGCATTTACTGACTCCCAAATAAAAGGTCCCTCCATTACTCTCTACAATCACCCTATATTATCCTTCAGAGTCTATAAAGCATGCCATCACATATCCACTGCCTAGCATAGCACAGTACTAACACAAAATACTCAATAAATTCTTGAACAACGGTATGTAAGTCAATGTTTCTGTTAGCATTTGTTAATTCCATGCTTGAAACATTACTTCATAAAAATATCCTAAAAATTAAATATTCACAATACTCTGAACAAGGAAAACTACAAATTAATTTTCACCCAATTAAACCATTATTACACTAGCTAAGAAAAGAATATTATTCTTTCACAAAGTATGCTTCTTCCTTAGGTAGAATGAAAAATTCTGTATTTCCTATATTTTTATAAATTAGTTGAAAGGACATTACTCATTTTGTCAACACTCAAAATAAAACTGAGAAAAATGCAGACTTGGAGATCTTCTATTGACGAAACATTAGAGGTTATTTAGTCCATAGTTCTGATTGTATAGAAAAGGATCATGTGATTTAACCAAAATTAAATATTTAACCAGGGTAAAGAGACAGAACTGTTAATATGTAATCTGGAACTACAAATAGTTTGTTTTTAAGGAGTACAATTCCTAAGATGTTTTTGTTTTAGATACAGACAAATGAAGGAATTTATAAGGGCTGCTGAGAGTTGTTATTTTAGTCAATGTAGGCCATGGTTATTGCACAGCCTTCATAAATTTCATCCTGGTACTATAAAGAAATGACCAATTTAAATTACAATGGCTCTGCAGGAAGTGGTAATTGTTCATTATGAAGGCTATTTTTCAATTTACACCAGTCAAATGCATTATACTTCATATATTCTGAAAAGAGATAAAACTAGAATTTCTATGAGTCGTAATCAGTAATGGTATTATAGACCTTATTATTGTCAGTTATTATCATCATCATTAGAAAATCAAGGTTGAAACTTTTCCCAAGTATTTAAAAATATTTTTGGATAAACTATGAAGGTTCAAATTTTTTTTTTTTTTTGCCATTTTATTTTTATTGTTTTTGACAGAGAGAGAGAGAGAGAGAGAGAGAGAGAGAGAGAGAGAGAGAGAAAGAGAGAGAGACAACTGAACTAGGGGAACTCCCCACCCAGTTCAGCACATGGGTCCGCAAGGGACGGGGCTGGGGCCGGAATTCAATCCTCGGTCCGGGCACTGCAAAGTGAGCGCTTAACCCACTGAGCCATCCTGGCTTCCCCAAGGTTCAAATTTTAATAGTATTCTAAGTATAAAGGCCCTCAAATAAATACAATTCATTTTCACTGTATGTAGTATTGTCTCATTTCATAAATATTTATCAGCTGTCATCAAAGTTGTTATATATCAGGCAATAATAAAAACAAATACTAAATTCAAAGTAATACAGTTCAGGAGTAATCCTAACATGAACAAAATATAACTTTCTAAATTTCAAAAATTAAGATATGATTTAACATGCATTGTGAATAAAGTATAAATTTTAACATTGACAAAGTAAAGATTAAACCATTATTTTTGAAACAAACATTGAATGAAACATTCTATCATCTGCCAAAAGTCCAATCCAACTGACTCAGTTCACTCAACTGATATTAAAGTGCACAAGTAACAATAAGTCTTATACTGAGTTAATGAAGCAGTCCATAAGATTCTGTTCACAAAGCTAAAGGCTGCAAACAAAATAATGTGGCTTCTGCCATTTTTCTCCAAGGATGAGTGAAACAATGGCTAAATGGAATAACCACACCTTATGCTGGCTCACTATGGAAGGTGCTAATTTGAGAAACCAAGGCTTATGATTTGGCAAAGAGGAAACTGGCAGAATTTAGCAGATAATGTCCAATAAACTGACAGGTTGTCATTGGCAGAGCAGGAAAGAACTACATGTTAAAACAGAGAAAGACTTCCAAACCCAGATGCCAATCCAATCATCTGAAAGAGACTTCTTCTTTAAGATTAAGTATAAATTTTCAAACTCAGGAACTAAGCATTTCCTGGGACAGGAACTGAGAACATGGATACTGATTGTTCTTCAAGAGG
Source organism: Craseonycteris thonglongyai (assembly GCA_004027555.1). Lineage (NCBI taxonomy): Eukaryota > Metazoa > Chordata > Mammalia > Chiroptera > Craseonycteridae > Craseonycteris > Craseonycteris thonglongyai. The sequence continues at coordinate 14,172 of PVKE010000432.1, forward strand.
CCAGATGATTCCAATGTTCAGTCAGGTTTGGAGAAATTGGGACTCACTGAGATTTTACTTAAGGATTACCTACATCCACCATTAACTCTACAGGGTGCTATAAATCGGCCATAAGGTGTTTTATATCACTGGAGTATTATAATCAGCTAGAATATATAAGGATGATCTTAAGGAGAAAGCAGCTTGACGTCTACATGTTTGAAGCAGTTTTCCAGGTCTCATAAAGATAAAAACACATCTTCCATGTCCTATGTAGGAACTGGACTTCCAGTTTCTCTCCCCAGTTCATGTCCTCCAGCCAACCTGATCCCAGAATCTGTCCCAATACCCACTTCTAAAAGACAGCCTAGATCCTTCCACAAGGATTTGTTTCTAAGAACATTACAGGATGCTTTAAATTTTATAAGGCACCGGGTAGACTTGTCTGAATTCTGATTTATATTTCACATCCACGATCTGGCCAAAAAAGTTTTTCTTTTACCTTTCAGGTAAACAAAATAGTGTAAGTAATTACATGAAATTCATGTATCAATCTGTTTTATTCAACTTTATAAAGTAACATTCCCCTTTTTAATTTGATGTTATCATAGTTTTATACTTTTATTTCATACTTAGATATTCCTAAACAAAATTTATTCTGCATAGCCTGAAACTGTACATAACCTTCTAAAACTTGCTTTTAGACATTATTGTATTTTAACTGTTTTAGAGACTTATCCATGATGATCATGTAGCTCTATTTCATTTTCACAACTGATTTTATAATATAAATATACAAAAATGTATTAATTCTTCTTCTATTAGTGGATATTTAGACTCTTCCCAGTATCTCACTCTTTTAAATTATACTGCAATGAGTATTACCATAAATGTCTCCTTGTGCAAATCTGCTTACATCTCCTACCAAAGATTTTTAACTTCCTAACAGTCCTCATTAAGCCAGTAACTAGAAGAGCAAACCTCACATGTATCCAAACACAGAACTAATAGTTTCCTGGAGCTGATCACAGGTAAGAAGAAACTGCTTTATTCTAACATCCAAGATAAAAAGCTTCTCAATATTTTGAAAGTGCATTGGATATTTCCCTTTTCAATGAGAATCTGATCATATATAAACCAAGCATGAGTACAATTGGCCCTGGGTCAGCCCTGTGAATATCAGTAATATTCACAATGGGCAAATAATCAATTTTTAACTAGAGTTAAACTAATCCTTAAGCAAACTAAAAAGGGTTAACCATAACAGGTAATAATACTGTTCAGCTCCAGATTTGTCCATGTGCTATCATTTGGCTAACAGTTCTTTTTAAAAATAACTTTAGTGAGATATTTACTAATCATTTATATACTTGTGCTAGAGAAATGGCCACCTGGAAGGCAGAAGTCAACAACTCTGTAAGATTGCCAATCCCGACTGGATATTTTTCAAATCTATGTAGTCAATTGAAAAAATATTATTGAGGATTTTGAGGATTTTTCAAATTACCTTACAAAAGCCCTTTTTAATTGTACTAAAGTCAGGCAAAACATAATCTATCATTACTGTATTTTCTTCTCCTTTCAACCTGGAAAACAAAATAGAAATGTGAAATATTTTAACTATATATATAAAACATTACCCAAGAATCAATTTCCCAATTCCCAGATTACCATTATACATACTTGGCAATATCCATATCTCTATAAAAATCCTGAGACACATAGCATACATCTTCTTTCACTTGATTAATCACGTGTGTTTCATCCATAACATGTAGCTGCCTAAACAGAAATAAAAATTATAAAATCTAAAATGAAAAAAATTTAAATATTACTTATAATTATCATTTAAAATGTTTTCTGGAATTAAGTTTTTGTGTAACTAATTTTCTAAAATAAATTCTTGAATTGTATAATATTCGTAACTTTATAGAATAGTTATTTCCATTATCTTATGTAATCTCCACATTTTCCCACTGAGGGCTAACATTAGTTTAGTTTGCAGAAGGAAATTGAAGACAGATATGGTAAGTGGTAAGCTTTACCTAATTAAAGAGCAAACTTTCCCTTTAAAGGTTAGAATCTTGCTTTAGATTCTGAACGGAATCTTGCCTTAACTCTGCACTTTCTTTTATGATTACGTATATAAGTACTGTGAGTCAGCACAGAGTTCCTGGCATATAGTAGCTGCTTAATAAATATTTGATGAGTGAATCAAAGAAAACACAGGCTTAATGTATAAAGGTTTTAAAAAAAACAAAAATGTGAGGTTATTTCCTTTAAATATTTTTCTCTGCACATAGATTACATACATGTTTACTTTTTATATTTTAAAGTAAACATTATCTCATGAACATTTTCTTGTACTATTACGTATTATTTAAAATGTATTTATCCATATTCCCAATGTTGGAAGTTTAGAATAGGAAGGAAGGATACCTTTGTGTTTATGACTTTGGGAGTCAGAGACCTAGGTATAATTGCAACTTAGCAAGTTACTTTACTTCTTTGGAACTCAATCTCTTCATCTCTAAATAGGTATTATAATCACCAATTTAACATAGCTATAAGTACATGATTCTAATCATACCTTTAAAGTGTTTAACATAGTCTCTGTACTCAATAACAGTATTATTGCTTCTTGTAACTTGTTATAACACCTTCACATACACCATATTCTACTTTCTCTACAATGCACAATTGTACTAATAAGAAAGAAATGCTAATTAAACTGACAATTCTAAGGTACCAATAATTAGAAGATTCACCTCAATTTCAGAGGTTAAAATGTGAATAAAGCACAACTCAGAATAAATGAAATATAGGTAACTGTATTTGTACCTCTGATTATTTCATTATTTATTCAAACTCCAGGACACAGAATATGAAATACTTTTAGTCTCTTGGTATACTGCCAAATGGCTTACCAGAAAAGTTAAATTTTAAGTTCTGCTCCGATCAGCAGCAAATGATTGTCCATATCACAAATCTGCAAAATCATCTTTTGAAAAAAGTTCTATTAATCTGGATTGTAAGAATGGTGGTATAATTTGCTTTTCTAAGTGCCATGAGGAAGAAGAATTCTTGCATTTTGTTAACTCATGTATCCCAACCTCCTAAACAAATGCTCAATATTTGAGTTGAATCTGTAATTACTGTAGGTGTTTAATATTTTATGTCTCAAAATTATCCATATTTATCCTTTGACTATATGTAACTCTCTAATGATTATCTGTACCATTGACCATTTGTGTTATGAGAATTATTTAACCATTTTATACCAGGATAGTTTTCTTATGGATGGATAAGAGCCCTTAATATATTAAAAAACACAACAGTGAGCCATATTTGTTTCAGGTTTATTTTTTCAATTTTTATGTGCTAAAAAGCTTTTCAATTTGAATGTCACTAGGCTTTATATATGCAATATAACTTTTTAAGTAATAACACAGAATTGCCACCTGCACCTAAAGGTAAGGAATAATTTTAAATTGCTTAAAAATGTTTATTGGGGAAAGCCGGGATGGCTCAGTGGGTTAAGCGCTCGCTTTGAAGCCACGAGGACCAAGAATCGAATCCCGGCTATGGCCCAGGCGGACCCACATGCTGAACTGGGGTGTGCTTCCTGAATGCGGTGAGGCCCCCAGTTCAGTTAAAAAGAAAATGTTTATTGCTAGCACCACATCCTCCAAAAAAAATCACAGTTAAGTATTACCTGTAAGATATGATCTCCTTTAGATGATTGGTTAGGAGCTTTCCTCCCACATTTATCCTAAAACGGGCGAATAGACACTTGGTTCAGTTTATCACACATTTTCCAGTTTTATCCTAAGAAATAACATGAAAATTAAATGCAACTCACCGAATAATTGCTTCTTTTTTCTTTTTACTTCTACAATAAGGAACTATATGTGTAAATGAATATCCACTATCTACAATGATACAGCATAATTCAGAAGGATTATCTCGGAAATACCTATGTGCACTGAGAGCTCCAGCTATTAAAAAAAAGATAAAGAGAAAACATTTAAGTGAAGGCAGCAACTTAAGGCAAGTACAAGAATGAAAACCTTATTTATAAGTAAAATATTAATTTATGATATTCGTAATTCCGTCACAAGGTCTTGGCAGTGTTTAAACTTTATTTATTTATTTATTTATTATTATTTTTTTTTAAATATATTTTTATTTATTTATGACAGAGAGAGAGATACAGAGAGATACAGAGACAGAGAGAGAACTGAACTGGGGGAGCTCCCAGTTCAGCACATGGTTCTGCAAGGGCCAGGGCCGGGATTCAATCCTCGGTCCTCGGCGCTACAAAGTGAGCGCCCAACCCACTGAGCCATCCCGGCTTCCCCAGTGTTTAAACTTTAAAATATCACATTGCAGTGATAAATATAAAATAAACTGTGGTCAAATTTTTAAGGCAAATATTAATTTCATAGCTTACAGTAATTATTTTATTTTTGGGTTTGGTTTTTTTTTTCATTTAAATTTATTTATTTATTTTTGACAGAGAGAGAGAGAGAGAGAGAGAGAGAGAGAGAGAGAGAGAGAGAGAGAGAGACAGCTACAGAGAGAGAACTCAACTGGGCGAGCTCCCCAGTTCAGCATATGGGTCCCACACGGGACAGGGCCAGGATTCGATCCTCAGTTCCCGGTGCTGCAAAGTGAGCGCTTAACCCACTAAGCCATCCCGGCTTCCCCCGTAATTATTTTAATAGCACATTATTTTTACTGAGGATTATTTATTATATGCTGGGCAGTATTCTAAACTCCATGAGCATGTATTTTAATCCTCACAACAATCCCATTTTACAGAAACTGAAGCACAGAGAAGTTACATAACGTGCCCAAAGCCACACAATTAGAAATTAAGAGCCAGGATTCAACCCTAGGCAGTGAGACTCTAGGCCAGGGCTTCTAAATTTTATATTTATTAACATTTTGGGCCAGATAATTCCTTGTTTCTAGGCTTTCCAAATACAACAGTAACAGAAAAGATAAGTACCTCCGAACACTAATTTTTCACAGTTTAGATATACGTGACTAGTAACATCATTAGGGAGAAATATATTAGTAAAAAGATAAAGTGAGAGAAGTCTGACTAATCTCTAAGGCAGGGGTATCCAACCTTTAGGCTTCTCTGGGCCACATCGGAAGAATTGTGTTGGGCCACACATAAAATACACTATTGATGGCTGATGAGTTAAAAAAACAAAACTGCAAAAAAAATCTCATATTTTAAGAAAGTTTATGAATTTGTGTGGGGCCACATTCAAAGTCTTCCTGGGCCACACGTGGCCATGGGCCAGCCTCAGGTTGGACAAGCTTGATCTAAGTGTCCATCTAGTTTTTAAATTCCGTGTTTGATTATTTCAAATCTAAAAGAAAGTCACCCAATATTCTTGGATTCTAAGTGTTTCTTTACCTTATTCCTATCTATTTTCACGTAACTCAATTTCAATCAAAACTTTAACTCACCATTTACTCTTAATACTGCTTGGAACTGGTATTCTTCAAATAAGATTTCATTCATCGATTCTTGAATTGAAGTGAAGTTAAAATATGGTTCTGTGATAATAATATTAGTATCTAAAAAATCAACCTAGAAGAGAAGGAAAAAATCCCAAGTTTTACAATTTTGTTGTTATAAGTACTTAACATATATATATATATATATATATATATAAACTTACATAATCTTCACAATTATCCTAGGAGACAGGTCTTAATATACCCATTTCACAGGTGAGCAAACTCAGGGACAGAAGAGCTAAATAAATTACCAAGGTTCATATAACTAGTTAGTAACATCGCTAGGATTTGAAACTGGGGATTCTGGTTATAGAATTCATGCACTTTATTATTCATTTTTAACTCTATTAATGGTAGCATTAATAAAATGGTACTGTCAAAATGTTTAGATAATTATGTAAACATAATGAATGATATATCTATAAGTATTGGGGCTGTTGTTTTGTTTTTAAAAGTTAAAAGGCAAGAAACTTGAGGATAGTTAATGTTTATCTAATTCTCTCTCACAATTTTAAGCATTAAAATTTGAACAATCTTTCAGTATATCTAAAGTCACATGACAGACATTAAAGTACAAATTTTTCATATTGTAATATACATTCAGATATGTGGACAAAAATATTTTACTGTGAAAATAAAAATGAAAAATGAATTGAATTGGTCTAATAATAATAGAAATCTGAAGTAAAATTTTAATATTGAGTGTCATACAGACTACCTCTTCTCACTCTCAAATTCCATTTCAAAATGGAAATGTGATTCAATTGAATTTACTTAGAATTTAGAATATCAAAGGTAGGCACAGTATATGAAGTGACTTACATACATACTAGAAACACATTCAAAAGTTTGAAAATCTTAAAATATAAGTTCTAATTTTTCATTCGAATAAGACACAGAAACAGAAATTTGAATACATACTCCAATTAGTTACCTGATACATTTCTTTTCCAAAAAGGTAATCCCAAACTTGTCTTTGAACATCCCAATTCACCAAGTAACCCTAAAAAATTGTTTTATAAATTATCAAAAGTGTTTGAACAATAAAAAAAAAATTAGAATACATCCTGAATCACTAACTGATATCTCTCTGTGGTTATCGTCACTAGTCTAATGCTGTTTGAATTTCAAACCAGTTGTTTTCCTTTTAGAAGTTAAAAAATTTACAAATTAACAATAACCAAAATGTGAAGGGTTCAAAAGATATACATACCAACCAATATGTGGAAGAGTCTCTCTACACTGATTTTCTTTAATGTGTTTATTTCATTTAGCTCTAACATAAACAAGTACAATTCAGTACACATACCCACAATCAGTAACTAAATCCTGGTCATTTATTTTTAACAAGACAATTTCAAGTTTTGGTTTTAATAAGATCTTATTTAAAATTTAAGTTAACTTTTTCTCAGAGATCTAGAAGTTTCCAGACATACAAAATCTTATACATTTAAAAATTATCTTTAAATTTAGGGGACACCAGGATGGCTCAGTGAGGTCGAGCAGGCAGCCCCATATGCTGAACTGGGGTGTGCCCTCAGTTTGGTTCTTGATGGGGCAAGTTTCCCATGTGAGAGGCCCCCCAGATCAGCTCTTGCTCAGGGTGTGCTTCCCAGCTGGGAGGCCCCAGCTCATGGGTGGGGGGTAGGAGGCTAGGGGGGGCGGTGGTGCAGGTGTGGGGGAGTGGGGGGTGGAGCTTCCCATGAGGGAGGTCCCCAGCCCAGTTCCTGCCCTGCACAGACCCATGCCCACCTGTGGAGTGAAATTATATCAAAAAACTGTTGCGCAACTCTGGAGACTCCTCTGGACCCTCCCCCTTCTCTCTGTCTCTCTGTCAAAAACAATAAAAACATACATTCATATATAAATTTAGGTCTATAATGCTAGAAATAACATATAATTGAGTTACCTTCTGAAAAGGAAGGATGTAAAAGAGTCCAGAAGGGTCCTTTATTTCATCTATCTGGTTAGCAGTAAAAGTTTTAAGACGTGCTGTTTTTGACCTGAACTGACAGTTAGGAATAACCCTATAAACAATGAAACAAATAATATAAATAAATAAATAACTACGTACTTAGTTACTAAAAATATATTTACTTAACCACCACCCTGGATGTCCAAAAATATCCAAAACCAGTGTTTCTTATTTTGTCTTTAAATAATAATTTTTAAAAATGCCTTTTTAAAAAAAGATTCTAATATATACCAGGTTCTATACTCTTCATCTTTCTCAAATAATCCTCAAGAAATCCTTATAGGTAGGTATTGGTTACGCCACCACACAGATCAGAGCGAAATTTAAGTTCCTGGTCTTGCTGAGTTTAATTTGGAAATTCTTAATACCATCCTGGTAAGATTCACAAATTCAAAATTCTGGCCGTAAAATTTAACATTTCCATTAAGTAAAAATTTTCAATCAGCAAGATGCTATAGGATACAAATGTAGGAAGTAGTTTTAAATATGACTACTGTCAACTGTGAGCTTACAATCTGTTTAGGAAGACAAACTAGAAACATTATCAATCATGTGTGTAGAAAGGAGGATTAGGGGGAAAGTTATTGATTTAATACTGTAGAAAATGTTTAGAAAATGCTCATTTAATTTTCTATGCTGTCATTTTCTCTATGTTCAAATACTCTTTGAAGGCATGATTTTTAAGTGTATTGTAGTCGATGTTTTGACTGTATTAGAATTTTAAGCAATTTGTCATTCTTGATTAGCTTGCTTTTTGTTTTGCTACCATGCACAATGTAAGTAACACAGAGCTTCCTGTATTTACTTATCAAGTATCTCTAATTTATTAAATAACTGGTAATAGAATTGCTGTGTCAAAGGGTAAGAACGATACACACTGACAAATGTTTTCCAGAAGACTGCAACAATTTACATAAGCAGTTCGGCTGTCCCCTTAAAAAAAAAAAAAAAAAAAAAAGGCAGAAAAAGGAAAAGATTCTCTGTGAATATGAAAGAAAAGTGTCTTTAAATTTGCTTATTTTTTATGGGAAGATATGTTTTATAAATGCTCCTGTAGTATTTGTTTAACTGATTCTATAATCAACAAAGTTAGGCAGTGAGCACTTTCAAGGGCTTAGACACAAGCCTTCCAAGTTTCCAACCGCTAAGACTGGTTTTTACTTTTAGAGGTGGTCATGGAACCCTCTTAGGATCTGATAAAGGCTATAATCGCGTCCCTAAAAAATGCATATACAATTATACATACAAAATGTTGCCCACGATTCCTGAGGGTTCGTCAATTTTGTGTACGGACCCCTTTGATAGGAACCGCTTCTCTACGGTTCCTATTTTTCCTGCAATTTCCCGTTACAAAACGAAACACGCGTGCCACTTCCGGAGCCGCGCAATACAAAATTAACCCCACGCCGCCCAGCTCCAACAAGAGCATCTCTCTGGCTCAGGTTAGGCCACGCGGGGGCGTCTGCAGGTTACTGACGTCCCTAGGTGAATAATATGTGAAACTAATAGGTGTATATGCCAGGTCCCTCCGAGAAAACAAACACTTACGTTACATTTTCATGGCTGTAACCGATTTTGGCGTTGTAGGCTCCATTATCCAGCACTAACGTCGTCATTTTAGCACGAAACACACCACCTTGGCTTTCTCTTCCCGACCCTTCTGCTCACAGTTTTTCCGGCACTCTATGGTTTATGTGGGCGGAGCTTAAAGGCGCGCTTCCGGCCTCACTTAGCAACGGAGGACGCCGGAACAAGAGACTGCATAGCTGCGGGTTCCAACAGCTGGAGTCTTACTGTGCTTCCAAAAGCCTAAGCCGTTTACGTCCTGGTGAGATCAAAGAGTGGTACTGCTTTTTCTCCTGTTGTGTATTTGTCCTTTACTTTACAGATTGATTCGCTTCTGCAACTTTCTTCTAACCCCTACAGTGAACATGGGACATGGTGTGTGTGTGTGTTCGAAGTATTGTTCAGACAGTGACATTTATGGAGAATAAATTGCAAGTCCATACGCCGCATGGTATTGAATATGAGGTCTCTTCAGCCTCATTCCCTGCCATTTTTCATCCTACTGTAGAATCCAGCCATCTTTAATTACAAACATACCATTCCATTAACCGCCTTGCTCCCCCCCCTCGCCCCCCAACACACACTCATGCTCTTCCCCTACTCGTTCTTCATGGCAGAGCTCTGTATTTTAGCTAAAAAGGCTTCTCAACATTTGACACACCTCCTCTCCTTTTCCCATCCTAAAATTAGGTGCTCCTATGTTTTCCTGAAATACTCTGGGCAAACACCTGTATATCATAATGGTTAAAAAGAATGAATTTTGGATTGGAATCCAGATTCTGCCACAAAATGTCTATGTAACCTTGGGCGATGAAGATGACAATAGTTAATATTTTCAAGGCTGGCACTTAATGTGTGTGGGTTAACTGCTCTAAGAGCTTTACACGCATTAACTAATTTAATCATTACAATTTATAAAGTAGGTAACTATTATTGAAATCAAAGAGGTAGTGGTCAAGAGTGCAGTCTCTGAATTCAAACTCCTAACTCAAATCCTACCGTAGTTTTGCTCCTATGACTGGAAGAGGTTACTTAACCTCTCTATACCTTAGTTTCCTCATCTGTACAATAGGATAATATTGTTATCATACCTTTTCAGAATTGTTTTATGAAGGGTAAATGATGAAAGTCAAGTACTTGGTAGTAGTATCACCATCACCACCACTACCATATCATCATCTTTTTTACATATGATCATTCTCTGTTAACTTGCATAAATGGCGGACTCTTTGAAGTCAGGCACTCTATTCTTGTAGTGTCTATATCCTTTTGTATAAAAAAAAGTCATCGACTGTCCAAAGTTATATCCAGGGGAAGCCGGGGTGGCTCAGTGGGTTAAGCGCTCACTTTGCAGCGCCTGGGACCAGGGATCGAAACCTGGCCCCAGCCCATGCGGAACCATATGCTGAACTGGGAGCTCCCCCAGTCCAGTTCTCTCTCTGTCTCTGTATCTCTCTCTCTCTCTTTGTCAAAAATAAATAAATAAACAAAATTATGTCCAGTTTTAGTCATTCTATTTTCTCTAATATTAAATTGATAAAATCCCTTACTACAAACATGTAAAGAATATTTTATGAATTTTACACCATAGAACAGCCATCATTTATGTTTTCTCTTATTTTAAAATACCGGTACATTCTTTCAGTCCAGTGTCTACTGGTTATTAGCCATTTCACATTTAAGTTTCTCTTTTCACTTTCTTTTCCATGCTTCTTGATCAGAATCATTGTTGTTCTTGGCTTCAGCTATCATTAAACACTAATAAATCTGAAAGCAGAATTTCCACCTACGCTGTAACCTGAATGTTTCTACGCAGAAATCCTTGAACCCTAAAGGCAACAAATCCAAAACTGAATCTTGTCTCCAAAACTGCTAATTCCACCTACATTACTTACCTCAATTAGTGATCTGTCCCAAAAATCCATGCAATGCCCCAATCTAGAAAACCTCAACTACCTTAAACTCCAATCCTTGGCCTTGGAATCTGCCCTTGACCTTCTTTCATCTCTACTGATAATTCTCCTGAAATAATGCCACTGCCTTCTCAGTGTCCTTAATACCTTCATTGTTTTCTTATTACGACCTATCCTCTGCACTACCAGCATAATCATCAGCAAATATTTTTCTAAATCAGAAATTTGATCATTCTCACCAAATTCACTCTCCATGGAGATCTTCCATGGCTTGACACTGCCTATAAAATAATGTGCATATATTTGCAACCTCATCCCCTTTCAACTCATTTTACAATGTGTGCTGGTAAATGTTTAACAACCATATCTCCAAGAAATAAAGCTCTACAAACATGACTCTGCTATAACTACATAATGAACATGTGCCACATATGTCATATTATAGTGCATTGCTATATACCTTATCTTGTTTGCTCTTATATTAATACAAATTAATAAATTTTTAATGCATATTTATTATATATTTGCATGAGTCATGTTTTTAACTTTTTGAAAATCTGATAAATATCAATTAACAAAAATGTAAATTAATTTAAAATGCTGACTTTATTATTGTTTTGTGACTATGTGTTCTCTCAATCCAGAGAGAGTAAATTAAAATTACCATGTATTTTCTCAATAAAAAGATATTATAATGACAATTATTAACCTGCAGGGTTCATTGATACTTATTACTTTGAAAAGGAATCCACATTATTTCTAGCCACAATATTAGGCCACTTGCTATTTATTTAGAAGCCATGAACTTTGATACTACTGTCCTTTTTCATAATTGTGTATCACCTGTCTGAAACATCCTTTTCTACCTAGTGAATTAATAGTAATAGCTATCATTTTATTGTATCTGGAAAACTCTGATTACTTTACCTTCATTAGGTTGGTTAATCCTCACAACAACCTCATGAAAGTACATAATACTACGAGGATCCAGAGATTCTTTTCCTGTGATCAAACAGGAAAAATTTCATTCTTTCCTGTGATCACATATCTAAAAATCTATAGGGCTAGGTTTCACATTCCAATCTTTGACTTCAGGGCCAGTTCTTTTAACGTATTAAGCTGACATTCTCATCTTTGAAATAATATCTACTGTAAATCTACCTTTGACTTAACCAGATAGAATAAATCACTCCCTCCTCTGTGTTCTCATTGCACTTTGTTCCTGTTTTTAATTATACTAATTATACTAATAGCATTTATGAAAAGCTTGACATATGCCAGGCACTCACTTTATATGCATAATCTCATTTACAAAATTCTGAGTTAGATATCATTACTCCAATAGTCAGTCATATGTAGTAAGTGAGGTTGAGAGAGATTAAATAACTTGACTGTTTACATCGCTACAAACTAGCTGAGCCAGTGTTTGAATCAGTGTCTAATGACAGAGCTCAAGGTCTCTCTTGGTACTAGCAATTTACCTTCCGAGCTAGGCTGTTCATTCTTTGATGGCTGGAACATTTGATTTTGTTTAGGCAAACCTAGTCATTTGAATAGTGTCTGGTTTATAGTACATGATAAATGTTAAGTGAGTAGTCAACCTACATATATCAAAAAGGGTCAGGTTGTTGGACTCTCACACATACCCATGAATCTCTCAGAAGTAGTGTAATTTCTTTTCCTCTTTCGATATCACTGAAAAAGGTTGGTTTAGGGTTGGGTAGAGTGAAGGCACAGAGCAGTAATAGTTCTCCCCAGTATTTCAACAACTTCCTCTTAACAGAAATTTTCAAGTGAAATTTTACATCCTTGTTTTTTTTAGATACAACAAACTAGTGAAAAGTTAAGGTTGATAGTATTAACCTACTTTATAGATGATTAAACTGAAGCTAAAAGTAAGAAAATACTAGAGCCAGGACTTGAAATTAGGTCTTTTAATTCCCAGGTCCTGTACTCAATTAGGGCACATTGTCACCTTTTACCTCCCTTTGAACTGGAATCGCCAGAGTAAACATTATATAGCATTTAGCAGGGGAAAGCAGAATGTTTTAGCAAAGGAGACGAAACAGGCAAGAATATGAAGATAGCTAAGTAAAAGAGAGAGCAGAGCAAGCAGAGAAGCTTGTAGAGGAAATTCTGAGGAAATAAAAAAGAAGTAGGATGCAGAAAGAGACTCAGTGATGGAGACAGGAACAAGACCAGAGGTAGGGAGGGAGGACTAAAGCCCAAGAAGGTTTTGGGATTGGGAATCAAGGTACCCAACAGCGTCTGGGCAGAGGAGGGCACTGCCAAGGACCCAGCAGGAAGGCACAGCTTCTACGTCCGCCCGGAGCCAGCGTTGCCCCGCCCCCGCCACGCCCCACCCTGAGCTCACCCCGCCTCCAGACCGTGTCGCCCCCGCCCTCCCCCAGGTCTTTTAGGTGATGCTGCAGCCAAGATGGCGATGGTGGCGTCTGTGGCGGCCTGAGCGACATGTTCCGAGTCCTTGGCTGCAGCGGCGGTGCCTGTGGCCTCAGCTGGGGTCTCGGGTCCCTCCCAGACGTGAGCGCTCAGGCGCCTGCCCTCCGGCAGGGTTAACCCGAATAAAGAGGAAACGGCCACAAAGAGAAGCCAGAGAGGGACCGAGGGAGAGCGCCGCGACACCATGGCTGGGCTCATCAAAAAGCAGATCCTGAAACACCTCTCCAGGTCAGTGGGAGCCCCGGGCGTGGGGGCCAGTCCCCCGCCGCCCTAGCAGGCGCGGCAGGCAGCCTGCGGCCTCGGGGACAGCAGAGATTGGCAGCCGTATGGGAGGTGACCCTTCGGTTCCCCGCTCCAGTCGGGTAGGTGTTGCTGCTCCAGGTCTCCCGCCACCTGCGGCACCTGGACGGGTTCTCCCCGGGCCGGCTCGTGGAGGAGCCTGGAGGACGGCTGGCCAGGCAGTGGCGGCGGCGGCGTCCTGGGATCGCCCCCGACGTAGCAGCGAGGCTGTCCTGGAGACCCCCTTGGGCGGCCCTGCGCGGAGACGGGAGCTGGCTCGTCACCCAGGTGCCCGGGTTCTGTGGTTGGGTGAGCCCGCCTTGGGGCTCGCCTCCACTGGGAGAGGAGCGGTCCCGTTACCCGAGGACGCCTACCCCTGTGTGGACTCTGAGGGCTGAGGCTTGTCTGCCCAGTGAGATAGTCACCTTGTTATTGTTCTGACTTCACCCGACCTTTCCTTCCCCGCTCGCATGCGGTAGAGGGTGTGCCTGTTTGCACAGTTCAGATTTGTTTTAGGTAAATAACCAGAGTTCCCAGCTCTGGCAATTTCTTTCTGGACTCGTTTTAGTGCCACGTTTTTCTTAGAAACAAGTTTTGTGTTTTTGTTTTTTTCTTTTTAAAATGCGAGACCCATAAATTCAGGGAGTCAACATCTTCGGTTCTAAACCCAAGACTTGTCATGCTTTCCATTTCTTAATGCGGTTTTAGTCAGAAACATGACTCAGTAGGGCTGGCAGTTTGTTACTCCTGGCTTCTCCATATTTGTCTCAAGACACAGGCTAAATGTAAGATCTTGTTTCCAAGTTAAGAGCGAATCCAAAGTGCGTGGTTATGACCCTTTTCTCTGTTGTTTACTTTTACCTCGTTTTAAGAAAAGACTTGGTTATAATGATATATAGTAAACATAATTCTTGATTCTACAGATCGTTGTATACCACAGGTTATACTTTGTAGAACAAAATCAATTCTATGATTCAGCAAATATACGCCTTAGAATGTTGAGTAAGACATAACCGTTTTTTTCAAAGTAACAAATCATAGCAGCATTTATGAATATACATTTCTCAATATCACTAATTGTAAAGTTTCTTTTAAAATTTGTACATATGGTCCATATGAATAACTAATTTTGGAAGATTTTATCTTTAATTTATTATTTAGGTAAGGTCTGACTTATCAGACATCCTCCAACCTTTCTCATACCCAGCCAGTCCCACAAGAATATTCAGACCTATAGAAAATGATTTGAATATCCTTTCTCACTTTAAAAGATGATGGTACATAGCAGTTAGTTCCATTCTAGATACATGGGAAGAAAGTTAATTCAATCAAGAGTTTTAGGGCATTAGTGTTTCTTTTGTAGAACAGTTGAGAAGGACTTTTAAAGATTAATAGCCGGCCAGGATGGCCCAGCGGGTTAAGCGCTTGCTTTGCAGCCCTGGAGACCTAGGATCGAATCCCAGCACTGGCCCATGCAGACCCATGTGCTGAACTGGGGTGTGCTTCCCGTGTGGAGGCCCCCAGTTCAGTTCTTGTCCAGTGGTTTGGCCCTTGTCTTGAGGGGGCGTGACTCCAATGCGGGAGGCCCCCAGCCCAGCTCCTGCCCTGCGGAGCTCCCTCTCCCATCTATGTGGAATGAAACCATGTCGAAAACCAATGCTGTTCGACTATGGAGACTGCTCTGGGCCCTCCCCCTTCTCTGTCTCTGTCAGTCAAAAACAATAAAATAAATCTTAAAAAAAAATTAATAGCCAAGGTGATGGCATAATTCACAAAATAAACAACACCTGCATACAGGTATTTAGAATTGAGTCCTCAGGATTACTTTTTGATCTGTATGATTCCTAATCTCTGTGTTATAAGTAGTAATGAGGCTATTTTTTAGAGATGAGTTTTTGAAACATTTAAGTTTTTAGTTATTTCATATTTCAAAATAACTCAGGTGACTGAAGAGTATCACATTTATGTTTTTGGTTAATATATTAATCTTACTGGTATTGCTGTTATTTTTGTGGTGTTATTTATAAATCTAAAGGATGGAAGACGAAACAAGTGGAAATTGTGATGAATAGTACCGGTAGTTATTTAAGTAGCGAAGATAAATTACATTGCTCAAGCTTAATTTTACAAATTTTGCAGTAATAAAGATGTCACTATTGATGGAATATAATTTAATGCAGTTTAACATGAAATAGAACACATTACCTTCCATTAATAGACATTTTGTATGGCTGGTGGATGCAACCATGGTACTTTCTCAAAGATGACCTTACCTGACTGACCACACTTTTCTGATGGCATTCACCCTCACCTGTGTTTTGGGGTTTTTTTTTATTGTTAAATTTAATGTCCTGTGTTTTTTTGCTGTTTGTCTTCTCCACTTGAATGTAAATGCAGTGATGGTAGGGATTTTTGTTTTGACTCTAGCATAATGTACACTCAACTATTTTTTTAATGAATGGATGAATGACATCAACCACCTGATTCTCATATTGCTATTTTTTTTTTTAATTGAGGCAAGACGGCATGCTCCCAATATTATCACATTTTACCTGTGCTGTTAGAAAGCCATGGGTAATTGAATCTTTGAATAAATGTGCTTTGGGTGTCCTGGAAAGGAAGGACTAGGAAAGTGATCATTTTTATTGGGGATCTTCCAGTAATGAAGACGGCTATCATAGGGAAATAACATGAGGAATAGAATGCTTTACTCTGAGCCTTGAGACTGAAGGATGGTGAAATTGTAAGATTAAAGCCAGTAACTTGGATATAGGTGCTTGAGAAACTGGTATATTAGAAAAGTATGAATGAGGAATTATTCTTAAGAGATTAACAAATGCTTTGAGTAAATGCTGAACTATATATATGTGAGACCTGGAAATTTATATACTTATTCCCTGCCTAATTGTTGTTTAGTATGTATACTAAGCAACTCTTGTGTTGTTGATAAAATCAGTTTGTGTTTGGAACTGATCTGAAACTGACAGGGAGGGAGGGAGGGTGTGAGTGTGTGTGCACATTTGTGTATGTGGTTGGGTGGGGGTTGGAGTTGTTATATTTTAAAAGTGAAACAGGAAATCTTTCAGGGAGAAATTATTCTGATCTTCCATACTTTAACAGGCACAGAATATGCTTTGGAGACTTTCCTAGAAGAGTGTTTTTTCACAAGGGAATGGAAAGTTCTAAAGACAAGTTATAACAAGTATAAGAAAAAAACAAAAGCAAGGGCTCCTTTTCAGCTCTAGGCCTTATCTGTTACTGAGTGTGTGTACTTGTACATGCGTGCTTGAGCAAAGGCAAAGAGAGGGGAAATAGAAACTGGAAGATGGGGTATGTTTAAGTTAGAGCCTGAAAAGGGGTACAGAAAGTTCAGATACAAATGCTCCTTCTTCCTCTGTACCCTTTCTCTTTGGCTCAAGCCATACTATAACGGGTACAAGGTTTACTGGGGAGTGGATGTTGTCTGGACAGACGTACACCACACCTGAGTGGAGTCTTTGTACAGTTAAAGTGGTGGTTCTCAACCAGGGTTGATTTTGTCCCTTTGGCGAAATTTGGCAATGTCTGGAGACATTTCTGATTGTCAAAACTTGGGAATAGGGGGCTAAGGGTACTGACATCTAGTAGATAGAGGCCGGGATGCTGCTAAACATCCTATAATGCACAGCACAGTTACCCACAACAAAGAATTACTGGCTCCAAATGTCAATGGTTTTGAGGTTGAGAAACTGGTTTAAAGTGTACACATGTGTGTCAGATGATTGAATTAGGGTTACTGAGCTAGTTGAGGTTATTTTGTTTGCAAACAACAAAAACCTGCTCAGTTTAACTTCGGTGAAAAGGTAAATATAACAGAAAGCTATTGGGTCAGCTACAGTATTAGGGGAAGGGCAGGAACTAGCCAGTTCTTTGAACCTCATTGTAAGAGTTCTTGGACTTCAGCACTATTGACATTTTGAACAAGATAATTATTTTTTGTGAGGGACTGCTCTGTACACTGTAGGATGTTTAGCAACATCTCTGACCTCCACCCACTAGATACCAGTAGCATTCCCAAGGATTTTTTTTTTTTTTAAAGATTTATTTTATTGTTTTTAACGGATAGAGAGAAGGGGAGGACCCAGAGCATTCTCCATAGTTGTACATCATCAGTTTTTGATGTAGTTTCATTCCACACATATGGGCATGGGGCCATGCAGGGCAGGAAC
Organism: Craseonycteris thonglongyai; assembly: GCA_004027555.1. NCBI lineage: Eukaryota > Metazoa > Chordata > Mammalia > Chiroptera > Craseonycteridae > Craseonycteris > Craseonycteris thonglongyai. Next base: position 32,093 of record PVKE010000432.1, read on the forward strand.
CGGCCGGGGCCTCTTACATGGGAAGCACACTCCAGTTCAACATATGGGTCCCCAGGGGCTGGGACTTGATCCTTGGACGCCAGGGCTACAAGAGAAGCACTCAACCCATTGAGCCATCCCAGCATCCCCCATTCTCACAGTTTTGACAATGAAAATGTCCCCAGACATTGCTAAATGTTGCCTGGGGGCAAAATCACTTTTGGTTGAGAACCACTGCTTTAGGGTGCTGTCCCATCTCTCACATCTCCCAATCTGTGATCTTTCCTGTCTAGTTTCAGGGAGAACCTGTTTGGCCCAGTCTGTTTATCCATGGATCAGTTAATGATGCTAAGTATTATGCATACAGCAAAGATATGGTTATTGGGAGAACTGGTATTTGAGTCAGGCTTGCTGCTCCATTTGGTGTCTTTAATAGACACTGAACTAAATTAGATTTCAGACAGCCTCATTTGCTGTGTTAAAGAAATTGAACTTTATCCCAGGAGGTGACTGTCCTCTAATAAAGAATTCCAGACAAAAGAAGGACATGATCATTAGAGATACCAGGTTATCAGTTTGGGTTTTGAAGTCCAGGATTTAGGAGCAATTATCTTGGGTGGAAATACAGAGTCTACAGAGGTGCTCTGATCAACCTAATTAGGAAACTAATGCATGGGAAGGATAGCAGTATCCCACAGAATTTATGGTAAGGTTAGAGAAGGAGACCTGGAAAGGGACTGGATCAAGGCTAGCTTTAAGGATCTAGGTAGGAGAAAGTACTGGACAATCTCAAGAAGACATGTTTCCTAAACTAAGGGGAAGGAACAAATAAAAAGGGAAGGTGAAGGTGCCGAATATTTGGGAAACTTGTTACGGAGGTTAAGAAGTTGCAGGATCTTGGGACTGAAGGACAAAGAGATAAGAGTTTAGGTTGCCTCACAGTGTATTACTGGGATGATATAGGTTGCATAAGGAAGGAAAAGGAAGGGCAGCAGCTGATAGCCTGGAAGGAAAGAAAAGAATTGTCTAAGGATGGGAAATCTTACCTAGGTGGAAAAACAGTTGAGAAAAACAAATGAGAGAACTGGAAGGATTGGAGGTTTTGTCTGAAAGTGTCACATTAAAGTTTAATATTTTAGAGGTAGAGTAGGCCTAAGTGTAGGACAAAATGTCAGATAAGGCCATGGAAGTGAATTGCTAAAGTTAAGATACATGTAATTGGAGATAAGTACTGTTAGGTCTATAATCATTCCTGTACTGGACTTTCTTAAAAGGAAATACAATATAGATTAGACTGTCAGGAATTATTTTCTCAAATTATAATTTTATATAATTATTGCTAGGCTAATTATTTACATTTTTAACTTTTATGGTAAAGCTCAATAAATTTTTGAGTTTATGAATATCAGATCTTGAGCTCTTGGTGTTGGAGATACAAAGATGGGTAAGATATGGTCTCAGCTTTTGGGAAATTTCAGTGATTCCAATTTTGGTATAAGAAACATGAGTAAGGTCATTAAATGTAACCCACTTCTAGAACTATAGTGCCATTGAAATTTTTGAGATTTGTTTTACTTGGATTAGGCAACTGGGAAAAGATTGAGTTAAATGTTATCTTTTAGGATTATGAATAAATTTACTTTCATAAATTTGGGGATTTTTTAAAAAGTAACTTTTGGTTAATTAAGTTGACAGAATTCTTTTAAAAACAATCTCCAGTAACATTGATTTTGACATTAGATGTACTAATCATTTATTTAACAGATATTTACTGTGTGCTATGTTTTACCAGTTATTGGCCTCATAGTACTGGGGCAAAAATCTCTTCCCTTAGTGGAGTTTACATTTTAATAAGAGGAGGCTGATAGTAAGTAAGTAAGTAAATAAATAGGTAAATAAATAAATAAGTGAAGTACATACCTTGTATCAGTTTGTGGTAAATGCTACTGAAAAAAAATTATGGAAAGGGGATAGGAGGAACAAGTACAACAGGGATGCAGTTTTCAATGTGTTGACTCCTGAAGCCTTAATTGAGAAGGTGATATTTGAGAAGAGATCGGAAAGAGGTGGTGGAAGCAAATGTAGAGATCCAGAAGTTGAAGCTTGCTTTATAGTTTTGAAATGTATCTGGGCCACTGTTATAGGTTAAGGGGTGAGGAGTGAAGTGAAGTGAGTAAAAGCCAGATCATGTGGGGCCTTGTCATGACTTGACTTTTGCCTCAGTGAGATTGGCTTCCACTGAAAGGCTTGAAGCCAAGGATCACTCTGCAGCCACATGGTAAAGAAATAATGGGACGGTGAGAGCAGAATCAGGAGTCCAATTAAAAGTGTTAAGTACCTATCCAGGTGAGAAAGATACTGGCTTAAACCTAGGTGGATACAATGGAGTTGTTGAGATATCATCAGGTTTTGCTGACAAATAAAATGTAATTGAGAGAGAAAGAGCAGTAATGGATGACTCCAAAGTTTTGACATAGTAACTAGCAAGGTGGAGTTGCTACTCTCTAAGTTGGAAAAGACTGCAAGAAGAAGCAGGCTTATAGACCAGGAATTTGGTTTGGGATATATTAATTTGGATGCTTGTTAGATATCTGTGGAGATCACTTTTATTTGTGAAATAATTTAGCCTACGTGTTTTAGTCTGGCAGCAACAATGTCAGTGTTTTTTTGTGTGGTTATCCTTTGGTTTATGCAATACATAATTAAAGCAGAGTGAATTGTGAGTTGAATTTTAGGGGGTGGATTTTTTTTCCCCCATTAAGTGCAGTATATAGAAATATCTGAAATCGAACGGGTGCCTATTTCTTTCACATTAATTTCCAAATATACCAGATATTGATTCTTGCAAAAGTTACTTTTAGGAGATTGATTTGAAAACATTAGGTGAAAGGAGGTTGGATGCTTGGTCCAATGAATATGGTGATATGACAACTCATATCACCATCCTAGAATCAGAAGGGTTGTTCCTGTCTGTGAAAAGCAAATTATTAAAACATTGGGATTTGTCACTTGCCCAGTGTTAAGGTCTGACAGGTAGTGTTAAGCAGTTAAGTCACTGATCCAGTGTCCTTTTAATTTGATTTTCTTTGTTGCCTGCTCAGGCTGTTGTTCCCATCCAATGGCTTGATTTTCTTCTCAATTTTCAGCATTTCTCTTATTACTCTTATTTATTTATTTTTTTAAATTTATTGGGGTGACATTAATTGATACCAATTACATTGGTTCCAGGTGTACAGTTCTACATTACATTGTCTATACATCGCATTATGTGCTCACCACCTCCCTTATTACTCTTACTGGTGTTTCACCACCTTGCTGCAGTATCCCTTATGAGATACTTTTAGTACTTGAGAATCCTTTGACTCAGTAGTTCTGAAGTTGTGGAAACATAATTTCTCCATCCATTTCTTTTTACTTGCATACCTTTTTTGCAACATTAAACTTTGTTTTAATATTGCAGTTTCAAGTCTAAACATTTTCTTAAGTTGATATTTTATCAATTGTATGTTTTAAATTCTGCATATTATATTGCTTAGGATAGATGAGTAATTTAATATTTCTATTAAATATTGGTATTTATTCAGTTGGTATTAGTGACCGGTGTGCAGATTGAATGTAAGTTACAAGAAGACTTAATGACTATTTTTGTGAGTGAAATATGAGCAGTTTTCATATCAAGACCATGTTTAAAACAAAATTGAGAGCTGAAGCAAATATGATTCAGAGTACAGTAATTTATTGTTTGATTTTTTTCAGGCATTAGTCTTACTATTGGTCTATCTTATAGTTCACTGACTTATTTTGAAAGTTCTTCCAAACAAAATGAATGTTATGTCTAAATTTTGAATCTATATTATATTTGTCTATTTGTTAAGACTTAATTTTAGCCATATGTATATATATTCTTTTTCTATCCAAAATACCATTAAGGGAGGGATCTCTGGCTTCTTTTTGCCACTCCTAGCATAGCATCAAGTGTTGTTTTCTTCTATTGTTATCTATTTGTAAACCTTTTGTAGTTTTGTTAGGAATTAATATTTAGGGATAAACTTATTAGTAAAACCAGAAAATGCAGAGATTTTATATTTTGGTAAAACTATATTTTTAGACATTAAAAGAGTTCTGTTCCAAATTTTTCTTCTGCTCTCATGTCTTATATATAAATGAAATATACTTTAAAAAGGGGCATTTATAATATGTAATACTTACCTTTTAGGAATATTCTAAGTGTGACTATCCTCAATGATAAGTCATTCATTTTTTTTTTTTAACACTTAAACAAGTTTCTTAAGATATGCAGATAAAATTTAAGAGCTAAGAATGTGTTCTGGAAACAATATAGTAGATGAGTAAGTAGAATTCAAGATAGAATATAAGTTTTATAAGAGAGGCACAAAGTACTAAATGTACCTTTAACAGGAATAGAGACAATGAGACGAAGGTAGTCTAAGTCTCAGAGAAAATTGTAAAGAAATAATTAAAAGCACATAAACAATAGCTTAGTGATGTACAATGGGTAGTTATTAAATCTTTTTTCTCTGACTACAACATACATACCAAGGTAATATTTAAGGCAAGTATTTAGAGAAGTTCAGGGTGCTTTAGGTCCTCCAAATTTGGCTGCAATTTTATTTTTTACTATTTTCCAATATTACACTTGTCCTCCCACCTTTTCTTCTCACCTCCATCTTTTGTTTTATTTCCTAAGTAAAATAAAGATTGTCTGCATCTCTTCATGACAGGGCATTCTCTCAGGCTTCATTTCACTTGTACATCTTCCATAGGCAACTTTAACTAGGCTAGTCTTCAGTAGTCATCTTTATTTTGATCTCCTTCCAGTCTTAAAATATATTGGGTGTTTTATTAAAGCAAAAGCTTCATGTGTTTTAGGACTGTAGGCATCATCATCCTGATAGGCGCTGAATTCTGAAGACAGTGACTGTTGTATCTTTAGCATCTACCACAGTACATGTACGTAGTAGTTATTCAGAAACATTTTTAGCTGACTGGAGAAATAAATTTATGCTACAGTAACCTTCATAGGGCATAAATTGGTTGCCTTGAATCTATCTGTGGCTGATTTAAAATGTGGACTCATACCCCCAAAAATTTAGATTAAGCATCCTTTTCCTGATAAATACTATAGGTTCTCCAATTTATTTTTGAATATACAGATATAGTTTATTTCTGGATCTCTCTTAGATTTTGGGATTACTTTTCATAGCTAATTTTAGGATTCCCTGCGAAATGAAATGAGGATTATAGTTTTAACTGGGCCTTCTGTCAGTTAATTGACAATTTGTATTTGTAGATTGCTGAACTGTTAGAATGCTTGCCCTAGTTGGTTTCATTTAATGTTGAATTATACAATTCAGTTTTTGTATAACTATGTACTACATAGTTATCTCATTTTTGTTAGTTAGCATTTTAACATAAATTTTAAAAAGATTAATAGTAGTAATTCCAGTGGTAGAAAGAATGAAGAAACCTTAAATGGATAATTTATTTTAGAATTTAAGCAGTTTCCTTTAGTTTAATCCAGTGTGAAATACAACTGTATTTTAAAACAGTGAATCATAGCTAAATATTTTTATATCATTCCGCTCCTCTTCCTTCCCTTAAACTTGCTCCCTTCTGTGTCCCCTATGTGCCCATTCCCTGCGGCGATCCCTGCTGGCTGTGGTGGAGATTGGTATGCTGTGAATTTCATAATCACCCAAATGAGTACCAGAGGAATCTAAGAAACCCTGGCAACCGAATTCTTGCTTTTACCAGGAATTAGGGACCTTTTGTCTGAAATTTTCTGTCCTCAGGTAATATTTCTATTCCCCATCTTTTTTTTTTTTCTCTTCTATAAATGCAAGCACTTTTTATGCCCCACATAAATGTATTTAGAGAATAATTTCTAATTCTATTGTTTTAGTCAGATTTCCTTTTTTCCTTTTTAAACTAAGTAGCTACAGCCTCATGCAATTAGTCTCTTAGAATATCTTTTCTAATATATAAGGTTTGGCAGTGCACTTATTATAAACAGCTCTTTCTGATATTGCCAAGAGAGAGTTTTATAACTTACAGTTAGCCGTTTAGAAATAGTAATTAGCATTTGATCTACTCTTTAATGGGTAAGGCTTCATAGTCTGATGTAACTAATGAGGTATGTAGGCTCTTTTGATAAAGAGGATGTTTTATAAGTTCTCTCACTGAAGAACTTCAGAATTTATGTTTTATCCTTAATGTTAATTATAATCTTTATCAGAGAGATTGAAATAACTTATGAACAACAGTGAAAATAGGATTCAATTTTGAAGAATGTAAGGGCTCCCCACCCCATTCTTTTCTTTTTCTTGCCCCTTTCAAAAACTCATTTTCAGTGAAAGCGATTATATTATGCAACTAGATTCTTATGGAAATGGCATTGAATGTCTTGATTTAGAATTCAATTAAAAACCTAGAAACTCGGATCATTGAACACTTCTAATGCTTGGAAATATATCTACATAAATACTTTGAACCTATTCTAAAAGTCTAGTAAGACATTATTATTTGAAGTCTAACCATGAATGGAATTGTCCAACTCATTACATACTTATCCTAGGAATAATGTGACAGTTGGTAAACTTGTTGGCTGTATATGTATTAACTAGTAATTGTATAGGTATGATGATATAAGTAATGTTTTTCACTATTCTTGTCTGCCTTGATTCTATGCCATCGTTTGGGTATCTGTATCTCTACCAGTGTAGCTAAGGGAAAGATGTCAAGCTTTAACCTTAGGTAGACAATTAGTGAAACCATTGAGATTTTCTCTAGGATATTGATAGTTAAAGACTTTTGTGGTTTATAATGGCATTCAAGGATGATTCTGATTTTGCATATACCTCTAGCAAATCCTCTGGGACCTTTGCTCCTGAAGTATAGTCATAACTCTGATCTTTTGCTTTTATAGATTTCACCTCCTTAATGTCTTTTTTGTGTGTGCCTAGTTTGTGCTTAGCCTATCCAAGATGAAGTGTTATGATTTTATCCTAAGTTGAAACTACAGCTGTTCATGTGTTTATTCATATAGTCACCTACCAAGCTTAATTCCATTTTCTTTACTTTCTCATTTTTGTCAGTTGATTCCTTTTTATTTAAATACCTCTTGAATATATCTTTTTCTTCTGAACCTAGCACATAGCAGACTACTTGGAACAAAATAGGTATCAGTAAGATTTGAATATCGCTGTTGTCACTACCCAGATTTTTAAAAAGAGATTTATTTAATTGTTTTTGATAGAGAGAGATAGAGACAGAGACAAAGAGAAGGGGAAGTGCTCAGAGCAGTCTCCATAGTTGTACATCATCAGTTTTCTACATGGTTTTGTTCCACACAGGTGGGCTGGCGCCGCACAGGGTGAGAACTGGTTTGGGGGCCTCCTGGATGGGAGGCACACTCCCTCAGTGCCTTGAGCCAGGGGCTGAATGAGGGAGCAAGAACCAAACTGGGGGCCCCCCTACATGGGAGGCACACCCCAGTTCAACATATGGGTCTGCATGGGCCAGTGCTGGGACTCCATCCTTGGCCCTGGGGCTGCAAAGCAAGCGCTTAACCCAACAAGCCATCCTGGCTTCCCCACTACCCAGATTTAACTCATAATTTCTTGTGTCAGTTTGTGCACATCTCCTTCTGGTCTCATACTTCTTTATTCCTTCTTGGCACTGTTACCAAAGATATCTTTCCGAGATGCTAGTCTTATCTAATTCTTTGGTAAAATCTTTTAATGGGTCATATTTAAGCTTTTTTCATGTTTGTTTATAACAGAATTTTTTTGTCCAAAAAGTTTTTTAAATAGAATGTCATTGCATAAAATAGACAACAGTAGAGCTCCTCTAGTTGAGTCAGTAAATAGGGGTCAGCTGTCATATGCTTTCCCTTTTTATTTTTTCTCCACCAGGGTTGAATCATGGGCAGTCTTTTTAGTGACATTGTGGGAACAATACTAATGTGTACCGGTAGGATGAAACCTACACTTGATGTGGGATTACAAGAGTCCTTCATGATCTGGCTTTAGTCCATCTTTTTCAGGCTTAGCATTTTCCATACAACTTAAAGCCTTAATACTTCATCTTTGCCTACTGTATGTGATCATGTAATTTGAACATGCTATGGCTCTGCTTCAAATGTCCTCATCTGCCCTATTTTACCTGGCAAAAACTTACTCTTAAAAACAGCTCAAGGGGAAGCTGGGATGGCTCTGCTAGTTGAGCACTCGCTTTGCAGCCCTGGAGCCCGAGGATCGAATCCTGTCCTCGGCCCAGGTGGACCCATATGCTGACCTGGGGTGTGCCCCCAGTTCAGGTCTTGCTGGGGCCTATGCGGGAGGCTCCTGGCCCAGTTCCTGCCCTGAGAAGCCCCGAGCCCACCTGTGGAGTGAAATGATATGGAAAACTAAAACTATGGAGCCTGCTCTGGGCCTGCCCCCTTCTCTCTGTCTCTCTCTGTCTTTCTCTACCCCAAACAATAATTAACTCTTTAAAACAAACAAACAAACAAACAAAAAAACAGCTTAAGTGCTGCCTTCTCCATGAAGCCTTCCAGAAGCAGTATTCTTTTTAACAGAATTGATCATGTCTGCCCTGTGCCTCCATTTTATCCTATTCTCATTTTTATTGTAATATCTGTCACACAATGCCTAACACATGGTAAGACCTTAATGTACTGTGATGGTTTGTTTATGTGATTGTCTCTAATGATAAACTGTGAGGTCTTTGAAAGCAGTAATTACGTCTTATTATCTGAGTTACCCAAGAGCCTAATCAGTGCTCAGTTTTTGCCATGAAGGTTGTATGCATAATTGTGTAGTTGTGTCAGATCTTCCAATGTTTCAACAAAATTCAGAAACCCAGATTTCAATGTAAGGTCCACCTATTTCAAATGTTAGCAACATCAGTTTTTTTGAAACATTTTGCAGGCCAGACAAAATATATCTGGGTAAAACATAGGTCAAAGGCTGCCAATTTGCAACATCTTTCATTCTTTAAATGTTTTTATGGAAAAACTGGTTAGACAAGATTGGTTGATTTTTCTTTGCATGCTTATTACAAAAATAACCAAGTCAGACAAACTCTGTAAATTGAGAATGTTCAAAAAAAAAAAAAAGATTATGCACATACCTTCCTTGATTCTTGTTACATTATTAACACTGTGGGTTTCATTAAAAAAAAAATTATGCTTTAAATATTTAATAGGCCTCACAAATTGACACTGAGAGCTCTCTGGGGGTGAAAACTTCCATATGCTCCTATAATGCCTAGGTAATGGTCAGTAAATATTGTTGAGTTGGAAATTGATCAATATGATAATAGCATGGTAATTGATGGTAAAAATATTTTTTAGGTTAAAGTTTTACAAATTTGGTTATAGTTATGACCTTGAGCAGTTGACTTAACCCTTCTTTTAACATCCTTCATTGTAAAATGAGGACTGGATTAGAGGAACTTTTTAGTTGCTAAAATTCCGAAAGTATTTGATATTGTTTGCTAGTGCGAAAACTGCTTGGGGCTCCACTTAAATTTTTTACTTGGCTTAAAGTTGTTTCTAATATCTTTAGATGACAAGTGCAGTGGTATAGTTTTCAAAAAGCCGTGGCTCAAATACCTTAAAAAATTCTTATTTCTTGGGAAAGCCGGGATGGCTCAGCAGGTTAAGGGCTCACTTTGAGGCCCCAAGGACCGAGGATTGAATCCCGGCTCTGGCCCAGGCGGACCCACATGCTGAACTGGGGTGTGCTTCCCAAATGCAGTGAGGCCACCAGTTCAGTTAAAAAAAAACCCCAAAAAAACCAAATAAATTAAATTAAATCTAAAAATTTTCTTATTTTGTGTTTTACTGAGTTAGCTAGTCCATTTTTTATTATAATTTTTACAAGAGTGTGCTAAAAACTGATGACGTATGCTGGGGAACAAGATCTCAAATGCTCGCTAGTCCATTCTTTTTTATTGAGGTCTATATGAGAGCTGTCCAGAAAAATATCCAGCCACATGATATGAAAAATACAGGCATTTATGGCTGGATTGTTTTCTGGACAGTGTGTGTGTGTGTGTATGTGTGTGTGTGTGTGTGTGTGTGTGTGTGTGTGTTTGGATATGCTCATAATAAATTATCCTTTTGGAGGTGGCATTCCCTATACGTATACAGACTTTGTTTGGCTTAATTATTTTTGTTATATGTAAGTAAAGAAAATCAACCAATCTTGTGTATATATGGTTTAAACTTTTATTGAAATATAATTGATTTGTATGCAATCAGCTGTACACTTTTAAAGTGTACAATATGGTGAAATTTTGACATATGCCCTCAAAAGTTTTCTCATGTTCCTTTGTAATTTCTGCTCTCCTCCCCTCTTGCCCAGTCCTTTATTATTATGTGATCTTTTTATTTCACTAGATTAGTTTGCATCTTTCAGAATTTTATATAAAGTAACCATATATTGTACATTCTTTTCCTGACTTCCCCTCAGCATAGTTTTTTTTATTTTCAATTAATCTATTTTGGCTTTATGTATTCTCTGTCATTAAGTATATTCCATGTGGATATGCCATAATTTGTTGATCCATTCAACCTATTGATGGTCATTTGGGTTTCCAGTTTTTGGCTATTACAAATAAAGCTGCTATGAGCATTCATATATAAGTGAGGAAATAAACTTTTAATTTCTCTTGGGTAAATACCTGGTCGAATGATCGCATGATATATGGTTACATATATAACTTTTTCAGAAACTGCTTAACAGCCTTCCAGAGTTGCTCCAAAGTGTACATTTTATATTCTCACCAGCAAGTAAATGAGACTTACAATTGCTTAATACCTTCACCAATACTCAGTGTAGTCATTTCACCCATTTTTGTGGGTAAGCAGTATCTTATTGTGGTTTTTAATTTGTAGTTCCCTATTGACTAGTAATGTTGTACATCTTTCATGCATGTCTTTTTTGGTTTGAATCTGCCTATTTTATTAATGGATCATCTTATTTTTTATTTGTAAGAGTTATTTATATATTGTAGATACAAGTCCTTTTTCAAATTTATTTTTTTTTGAACTGAACTGGGGGCCTCACTGAATTGGGGAAGCACACCCCAGTTCAGCATGTGGGTCCGCCTGGGCCGGACCCGGCATTCGATACTCCATCCTCGGTCCTCGGGGCTTCAAAGCGAGCGCTTAACCTGCTGAGCCATGCCGGCTTTCCCTAAATGTGTTTTATTAATAATCTCTCCCAGTCTGTGGTTTGCCCTTTAGTAATACTGTCTTTTGATGTGCACAATTTTTTATTTTTTAAAAAGATTTATTTTATTGTTTTGATAGAGACAGAGAGAGACAGAGATAAGGGGGGGTTCCCAAAGCAGTCTTCATAGTTGTACGTTATCAGTTTTTGACATGATTTTGTTCCATACAGGTGGGCAGGGGCCACACAGGGTGGGAACTGGGCTGGGGGCCTCCCTCCCTCATGGGAAGCACACCCCATTCAGTATATGGGCCTGCACAGGCTGGGGCCAGGATTCCATCCCCTGTCCCTGGGGCTGCAAAGCGAGCATTTAGCCCGATGAGCCATCCTGGTATCCCCAGTGTTTCATTTTGATAAAAGTATAATTTATTGATTGTTTTTCTCTTATGATTTGTGCATTTTTTTGCTGCATTAAATAAATTTTTGCTAAACTCAAGATCCCCAAGACTCTCTCTTATATTTTCTTACAGAAGTTTTAGTTTCAGTTTTTAGAGTTCCGTCTGTTACCCATTTAGAGTTAATATTTTGTTTGTGGTGCTAAGTAAGTATCAAGGTTCATTTTTTTTTTTTTTTTTGCATACGACTATACAATTGTTCCAACATATTTTATTGAATTATTATCTTTTTCTCATTGAATTGCTTTTGTACTTTTGTTGAAAATCAGCTGACTATAAATTTGGGTCTCTTTCAGGACTCTTTGTTCCATTGATAATTTGTTTATCTTTACATGAATATCAGACTGTCTTGATTACTGTAGCTTTTTTAAATCTTAAAATTTGTGATATACAGCCTCCAACTCTGTTTTTCTTTTTCAAAGTTATTTTGATATTCTGAGTCTTTTGCATTGTGTTTTTAAAACTTTTTTTTGAGATTTATTTTATTGTTTTTGACAGAGACAGAGAGAGACAGAGACAGAGAGAAGGGGGAGGGCCCAGAGCAGTTTCCATAGTTGTACGTCATCAGTTTTTGACATGGTTTCATTCCACACAGGTGGGCGGGGACCGCACAGGGCGGGTACTAGGCTGGGGGCCTCCTGCATGGGAAGCACACCCCAGTTCAGCATATGGGTCCACATGGGCCAGGGCCGGGATTTGATCCTCAGCCCCTGGGGCTGCAAATAGAGCACTTAACCCGCTGAACCATCCCAGCTTCCCCTGCATTTTCATATAAATTTTAGAATCTGCTTTTCATTTCTACCAAAAGCCTTATGGGTGTTTGCTTGAGATCTGTACACCTATTTGGGGAGATTTAACAACTTAATACTGAGTCTTCTTATCTAATTTTATGTTTTATTCATTTATGTATGTATGTATGCTTTAATGTCAGCAACATTTTGTAATTTTCAGTAGATCTTGCATATCTTTTGTCAGATTTATTCCTAAAAATTTCATACTTGTTATGCTAATATAAATGGTACTTTTAAGATTTCTTTATTTTTATTGTTTTTGACAGAGACAAAGGGGGACAGAGATAAAAAAAGAAGGGGGAGGGCCCAGAGCAGTCTTCATAGTTGTACATCATCAATTTTTCGACATAGTTTCATTCCACAAAGATGGGTGGGGGCCATGCAGGGTGGGATCTGGTCTGGGGGCCTCCTGCATGGGAGTCACGCCCCCTCGAGCCAGGGGCCAAACTGGGGTGGGGGTGAGAACTGAACTGAGGGCCTTCCTCATGGGAAGCACACCTGGGTTCAGCATATGGGTTCGCACAGATCTTGGCCGGGACTTGATCCTCAGAACCCAGAGCTGCAAGGCAAGTGTTCAACCTGCTGAATTAACCTGGCATCCCCAGGATCTGATTTCTTTAGTTAAAATTCAGGGTCCATTTTAGCACTTATATTATGCACTTTATACTTCAGTCATATAAATTCCTATAGAAAGGATAAATGATATTTGTATAGCTAATTCATGGTTGTAATAACTTAAATTTTTTTTACTGTTAAATTTATTAGGTTGACATTGGTTAGTAAAAATTATATAGGTTCCAGGTGTACAATTTTATAGTATTTCATTAGGGAGTGGCTAAATATATAGTGATGGAAAGAAAGCTGACTGGCATTTTTAATATAGAAAAATATGGGGGCTGTTTGGAAAAAATCCAGCCACAAATGCCTCTATTTTTCATATTACGTAGCTGGATATTTTCCGAACAGCCCTTGTACACAGAAAACACCAACATTGATTGCTAAATAAAGTTGCATAATCCCCTTCCTCAGAGACCTTTTAGAATAAAATGTGTGTACTAGAATTGATTCCTGGAATGATCTGGGTCAGTTTCTAAAGCTGGGAATCACTGGATTATTCTAAAAGGAGTGCTGATGTTCTTTGGTCATCATTTTTTGGATGATGAATGACAATGGCTGCTGCTGATGTTACTTCTAAAGGGCTCTTTCATTCCCTTACCTTCTTTGTAGGTTGGTCAGTAGAATAGGAACATCCCCTCCTGTCTGTAGTGAAGTGAACAAAATGTGATTTGCAATGCCTTGTATAGTGCCTGGAAAATAGTAGATACTCACAAAATAGTCATAAATTTGAAAGACATTAAAACCAGAGCTTAATTATATATAGGAATATGATATTCATATGTGTTCCCAAAATCCTGTAGGCTTTGTGTAAGAGAGTTATGGACAAGTGAGGTCAAAACAACAATAACAAAACCACATTGAAATACATGGATTAAAATAGCGCCTATCACTGCGGCTTTGAGATTCTTTATGTATGCTATAACATTTTTAATGCACTGTATATGTGCAAGAGTGTGTGGTATAGTAACTGACACTAAAATGCCAATATATATTCTCTTTCAGATTTACCAAAAATTTATCTCCTGACAAGATAAATCTAAGTACACTTAAAGGAGAAGGTGAACTGAAGAATTTGGAGTTGGATGAGGAGGTGCTCCAGAATATGTTGGATTTGCCAACATGGCTTGCTATCAACAAAGTTTTTTGTAATAAAGCATCTATTAGGGTGAGACTTTGACATGTTTGGACAGCATTATCCTTTTTTATTTTTCAATTCAATCTGTATATTTTATAGTAAATATTTTGTTTCAGATAATTCTGCAAAGAAGCATTTTTATTAATATAATTTAAAAAGACAAATACCGATGTCTAAATAATTGCATGAATTTGTGACTTATAAATTGAAAGTCATATACTAACATTTATAGACTTTAATTTTTGTTTACTATTTAATGTTATTGACATATGAATACAGTTATTGATAATTTATTAATAAAATAATTTGTTAAATTTGGCATATACTCAAAGATTTTTTGTAGGATTTGTTGTCAAATGGGACATTACAACTTTGTAATAAGTAATCACTTTATTTCAGATGTAGACCTAAGGACTAATAAGTTATTTTATTCTGTACATTATACTTCTATTTGAAGTTTTATCCCTTTTTCATTTGTTTCTTATTTTGAGGATTTTAAAGCTTTATTATATTTATTCCTACTTATTAAAAGCTAGTTACCTTTGATGCTAATCATGTCATATCAGTTCTTGTGTTTTATTTTATTTTTTTAAGGTTTATTTTATTGATTTTTGACATAGAGAGACAGAGAGAAGGGGGAGGGCCCAGAACAGCCTCCATAGTTGTACTTCATCAGTTTTCAGTATAATTTCATTCCACACAGGTGGGGTGGGAGGCAGCATAGGGCAGGAACTGGGCTCCATGCGGGGGGCTCCCCACTTGGGAGGCACGCCCCCATGAACCGGGGGCTCCCACATAGGAAGCTCGCCCCTGTGAGAACTGAACGGGGGCCCAGTTCAGCATATAGGTCCACACGGGACAGGGCTGAGATTTGATCCTTGGACCACGAGCCTGCAAAGTGAGTGCTTTACCCACTGAGCCATCCCAGCTTCCCGAGTTCTTGTTTTTACAGACTAAACTTAGTTTGAAAGTCTGCTCAGTAGAAACACTGAATGCTAATTTGTTTCATAAAATTAAAATTGGACACCAAAGAAAAGATTGCTGAGAGTTTTCTGTATTGTTTCCGTGTCACCATTAATTTTCTGTTCTAGCTTTTATAAAGCCAAATATCTACAAAGATATATATTTAGTGCGGGATATTATTTATCTGATATTGTCTACATTTTACGTTAATGACCTCACTTTTGTATTTGTCTTGAATATGTACATAAAGATTGGTAAGAATTCTAGAATTTAAAAATTTGTTCAATGAACAAATCACTGATTATGCTTTGTTGGGAAGTTTTAGCTTAAGTTTTGAAATTAAAATTTATTTTTTTTATAGCTTGAATAGCTTTTTTAAAAATTATAGTTGACATTTAATATTACTTTATATTAGTTTTGGATGTACAGCATAGCAGTTAGTAATTTTTAAATGTGTCTTAAGGACTGGGGTAAAAATGATATTTAAGAGAACCCAAACTTTTTATTTAAAAATACGACTAAGGAAGTATGACTAGTAGTCTGTTATATAAATTAGACACATTTGATTTTAGGAGTATGAATGAATTGCTTTATATTATTTTGCAATTTAAGAAAAAAGTCATCTCATATTAATTTGATATGTCTATCACTATGTTAAGAGAGCTACTGTGTTGGTTACTGTTTTACATTTTTTTTAAAGATTCATTTTTATTGTTTTTGACAGAGAGGGAGAGGGAGAGGGAGAGGGAGAGGGAGAGGGAGATACAAAGAGATACAGAGACAGAGAGAAGGGGGAGGGCCCAGAACAGTCTCCATAGTTGTACATCATTGGTTTTTTCACATAGCTTCATTCCACAGGTGGGCACGGGGCTGCACAGGGCAGGAATTAGGCTGGGGTCTCACCCCGGTGAGAACCGTACTGAGGGCACTCCCCAGTTCAGCATATGGGTCCGCACGGGCTGGGGCCTGGATTCAATCCTTGGTCCCCAGGGCTGCAAAGTGAGTGCTTAACCTGCTGAGCCAATCCAGTTTCCCCTGTTTTACATTTTTTTAATGATTCATTAAAAAAATTTTTTTTTTTTAGATCCCGTGGACAAAACTGAAAACACATCCCATCAGTTTGGTGAGTTCTATATTGCCTCAGAAATAAACATTTATGTATGTATTTGACCTAACTACTCAGCTATTAATACATTCTGGGATTAGAAATTGTAGTTCTGTAAAATCTCTTGATCTCAGCAGTATTTGTCTACTTTTTTTGTTTGTTTGTTTGTTAAATTTATTGGGGTGACATTAATTGATATCAGTTACATTGTTTCCAGGTATACAATTCTACATTACATTGTCTATACATCGCATTATGGACTCACCACCCAGAATCAGCTCACTTTCCATCACCATATGTTTGATTCCCCCTCTCTACTCTCCCTCACCCATCTCTCCCACCCACCTCCCTGTCTACTTCTTATAATTTTTCTCCCATAGTCTTATAATACACACAACTTTTCACCAGATACTAAGTGCCTCGAGAAAGGACTAAGCACATTGTTTTCTATTTAATTATTTGTCTTTTTAGACCTTTAGAGAAATATTTAAAATGACTGTACTTACTTACTATTTATTTTGCTCCTAAAGAAATAAAAAAGTCTTAAAGAATAGTTTCATAATACATATATATATATATATATATATATATACACATATCTGATTATTTACATTTTTAATATATTTTTATTAGTCCCTGGATAAAGTAATAATGGAAATGAGTACATGTGAAGAACCACGAAACCCTAATGGCCCATCACCAATCGCAACTGCTTCAGGACAAAGGTAAGCTATTTTGGTTAATCTGTATGACTGGCAAAAGGCGTTTCTTTTATAGTCATTTCTATTATCTGAAGTAATGGGACATAAAATAACATCACCTAACCTCAACCAGTCTCTCTTTCAGTCACCTCTCTCATCAGACGTTTTACAGTTTTAGTATATATGTTGCAAAAGTAGCGGAACTAATTTTTAGCTTCTTTAATTCATCTTACTTTTCTTGATATTTAAAATGGTACAAAACCAAAGGCAGAGCAGAAAATGGAAGCAGAAGAACTTAGGTATTTTATAAATCAGATATATATTATTTATTTTACAAATCAGCGGAATTTTTATGACACTAAAGAGTTAAGTGGATGTCTAAAAATTCACAGACCTTTTGGGTTACTCTAAAATTTATTACATAAAAAATGCTAGCAGATTGGATTTTCATAAATAAAAATCAAGTACTAATAAAGTAGAAGCATGGGGGCCATTTCAAGATCCTTCTTGGAAAGTTAAAATAGCTCTTTTTTTTTTTTATTGTTTTTGACAGAGAGAGACAGAGAGAGAGAGAGAGACAGATACAGAGAGAACGGGGAGGGCCCAGAACAGTCTCCATAGTTGCACATCATTGGTTTTTCCACATAGTTTCATTCCACAGGTGGGCGCGGGGCTGGCTGCACAGGGCAGGAACTGGGCTGGGGTCTTGCCCCGGTGAGAACTGAACTGGGGGCACTCCCCAGTTTAGCATATGGGTCCACACTGGCCGGGATTTGATCCTTGGTCCCCAGGGCTGCAAAGTGAGCACTTAACCCACTGAGCCATCCCGGCTTCCCCTAAAATAGTTCTTAAAAAATAGATTTAAAAAATTACCTATATATTTTTGCATTGTGTTTTCAGGTTTTTAGAGTAGATTGGAACTGTTTATCTTTAAATTGACTAGAGTCAGAAAAATTAGAAAGTAGAGATGTTTATTGAAAGGAAAAGACCAGGAAAATTGCTATTGAGATTAATGAAAGACTTAATTAGGTGTAGCAGAAATTGTAATAGGTATTTTGTCAATGTGTGCTAAGTATAGTTGATAGTGTTCTTCCTAATTCATGTTTTTTATAGTATCAATAAACTTTATAAATATAGTTTTATAATCATAAGTTGTAATTCTTATATTTTAACATATGGCAGTATGAGTCATCTATTTCTACATTTTTCAGACTTGCTTGATTGTAACAATCACTTAGGGTGTTTATTAAATCTAGAGTCTTTTAGACTCCTTCTTTTGAAATTAGATTTATTAGGTTTGTAATGGTTATCAAGAATATGATTATCAAGAATATAAATATAGGGGAAGCCGGGATGGCTCAGTGGATTAAGCGCTCACTTTGCAGCCCCGGGGACTGCAGATCGAATCCCGGCCCTGGCCCGTGTGAACCCATATGCTGAATTGGGGAGTGTCCCCAGTTCGGTTCTCACCGGGGTGAGAACCCGCCCTGTTCCTGGCCTGTGCAGCCCCGCGCCCACCTGTGGAATGAAACTGGGTTGAAAGACAAATGATGTGCAACTATGGAGACTGTTCTGGGCCCTCCCCCTTTCTATGTCTCTGTCTCTGTATCTCTCTCTCTCTGTCAAAAATAAAAAAAAATCTAAAAAAAAAAAAAAAAAAGTGGGGGGAAGCTGGGATGGCTCAGCGGGTTAAGCACTCGCTTTGCCGCCCTGGAGACCAAGGATTGAATCCTGGCACCAGCCCATGGGGACCCATATGCTGAATTGGGGTGTACCCCCAGTTCAGTTCTTGCTGGGGGCTATGCAAGAGGCTCCCGGCCCAGTTCTTGCCCTGCACAGCCCTGTGCCCACCTGTGGAGTGAAACTATATGGAAAACTAATGCTGTCAACTATGGAGACTGCTTTGTGCCCTCCTCCTTCTCTCTGTCTCTCTTTGTCTGTCTGTCTCTCTGTCAAAAACAATAAAAGTAAATCTTAAAAAAAAAAAAGAATATGAATATATATTTTTAACAATTCTTTTAGTCATACAACTTAGGGAAACTGATCTATTAGATTTTGTCCTAGCTAGAAGATTAAATTACAGGGAAATTACTAATAGGCTTAGAAGAGACTTACTTGTAAACTGAAATTTATGCTTAGGATTGAACCAACTTCTCCCAAGGATGCTGATGAGTTCTTACTCTTCACTTCTAAATTTTCTAAACCCAAGGTAGACAGCTACATCCTTATATGACAAAACTAACTTAAGCAAGCCAAGGACTATATAAATTACTACACATATAATATTTCACTGTAGGACCACAGCAACTTTTTGACATTGATTGATATCAATAATATTGTTTCCAGGTGTACAGTTCTATGGTATGTTACATTGTCTATACATTGCATTATGTGCTCACCACCCAGAATCAGCTCACTTTCCATCACCGTATGTTTGATTCCTTTCGTAAGAATACTAACAGATAACTTTTATTTTATTTTTTTTGTCTTTATGCATTATATTTTGTTTTGCTTTATTTTTCTAGTGAATACAGCTTTGCTGAAAAAGTAGTTGAGGGAATTACTGTTTCTGTAAATTCCATTGTCATCCGTATTGGAGCAAAAGCCTTCAATGCTTCCTTTGAACTTTCTCAGCTACGGATCTATAGCGTAAATGCAAACTGGGAACATGGAGATTTAAGATTTACTCGTATTCAAGATCCACAAAGAGGAGAGGTAAAGGTTTTCTTCTTTTCTTTCTTTGTTTAAAAAATATTTTAATCACCGATAAATAGGGTGTTTAAAACAATTACTTCTATGGTTATCTACATTCACATACTACTACTTTTGCCTTTTAACTATGCTTTTCTGTGTTTTACTCTTAACCATTATTAAATGTGCATGTTTTTATTATAATAAATCTCAACTTACAGAATTCGTAAGTCCTATTTTAACTTCACAGCTGCTCAAAATTGATTTTTGAATTTACAAAGCTACAATATGTTAATTAAATTTTGGGTCACATGGTTCAAATGCTCTTTGTACTTTATATTTAGTTACTTCTTTTTTTTTTTTAAAGATTTATTTTATTGATTTTTGACAGAGAGAAACAGAGACAGAGAGAGACAGAGAGAAGGGGGAGGGCCCAGAGCAGTCTCCATAGTTGACATTAGTTTTCCATAGTTTCACTCCACAGGCGGGCACAGGGCTGCACAGGGCAGGAACTGGGCTGGGAATCTCCCACATAGGTCCCGGCAAGAACTGAACTGGGGGCACACCCCAGTTCAGCATGTGGGTCCGCACGGGCCAGGGCCGGGATTCGATCCTCGGTCCTTGGGGCTTTAAAGCGAGCGCTTTACCCGCTGAGCCATCCCAGGTTTCCCTTATTTAGTTACTTTTTAATTGTTAAATTTATTGGGTTGACATTGGTTGGTAAAATTTACATCATTTCCATGTATTGCATTATGTGCTCACCAACCAGAGTCAGTTCTCTTTCCATCACCTGTACTTAATATTAAAATTAAATTATTTAGAATAAATGTATTAACAACTTTACAGATGGTGCATATAATTATGAAGATGTATTGCGGTTGAAAGTATATAATTTCAAAACAAAATCAGTGAGTATATTTAGAATGTCATATGAAAATTAGTGAAGTGGCATGTTTCTACTTTTTTTTTTTAAGAAAATTGCATTTTTTTATTTTGCATGAGTAAGTGACGCTAATCTGTATGTTCTCTTTAGGTGTTGACATTTAAAGAAATAAATTGGCAGATGATTCGAATAGAGGCAGATGCTACCCAAAGTTCACATCTAGAAATTATGTGTGCACCTGTTCGACTAATAACCAACCAATCAAAAATCAGAGTCACACTTAAAAGAAGAGTAAGTCATCAGGGTTATTACAATTTTGATTCATGTGGTAACTTGGAATTGACAGGAAATTTGTGTAATTTTTAGGCAAAACATTGGCATATTAAAATACTGCAAAATAAAAAATATAGTGTCTTCAATATTTGAAGAAATCTAGTGTAATTATAACATTTTTTAGTCTTTTAGATTTAATATTTAGATTTTTATTTTTTGTAGATTGAATAGATAGATTTCTCAGTTGCCAGATATTTATTTAGCATTAACTGTTTTGTAATTTCATTTCTCTATGAATGTTGCTTAGGAATGGGTAGACAGCGAAGCCTTGTAATCAAAATTACTAGTATAAGTAATCAAAACTACTAGTGTTAGATGATTAGTAAGATATTACTTGTAATTTAGATAAATAAGGAAGATAGTTATTTAAGATTTTTCAGAGTTGAGAGTCTACTATGGATTGTGATGAAATTTAATGAGGGAGTAATGACTTTTAAAACTATGACTTAATCAAAGCCTCAACAACATGTTTTGTATCACTAGATATAAATTATTATACTAAATTACTTTGAAAAACACTTTTTTCAGAGTTTGATACTTAATGTAAATATCCTGAAATCTGAAATGTGGTTAAAAAAGCATTTTAGTTTTTAAATTAAATTTAATACCTCTTTTCTACTAAAATCAGTTGAATTAACATAGATAATCAAATGATTTATTGTGCCGATATAACTCGTACCTGTTTAGGTACAGGAATTTGTCAATTGTTTTAACCACAGTATCTCCGATACAAAGAGATATTCTTTCCATATAATGGAAACCCAATAAATACTTGGTGAATGAGGAAGGATCCATTCAAAATTTAAAAAAAAAAAATTTAATACATGTACATTAAATGTTTTATTTCTTTTTGTTAAATAATGGGGTGTCATTGATTGGTAAAAATTACATAGATTCTAGGTGTACAATTCTACATTCCTTTGTCTGTGTATTGCATTATTTGTTCACTACCCAGAGTCTGTTCTTTTTCCATCACCATATATTTGATGCCCCTTCTCTCCTTACTCTCAGGTAAATGTCTTATTTCTTGGCCTAATTTTGTGAATCATTTTTTTTTTTTGACAGTTAAAGGACTGCAATGTCATTGCAACAAAATTAGTTCTAATATTGGATGACTTATTATGGGTTTTAACAGATTCTCAGTTGAAAGCTATGGTACAATACGCAAAATCTCTTAGTGAAGCAATAGAAAAATCAACAGAACAAAGGAAGAGTATGGCTCCTGAACCTACACAGGTATGCTTTTAAGTTAACGAAAAAAACAAACAAACTTACTTTACATGTAAATAGTTTAAAAATGAGAATGGTTAGTTGTTTTCTTTATGTGAAATAGATTAGAAGACTTTGAGTCCAAGAATCTGATGTACTTTACTATATAATTTTATATACATTTTATGTATATGAAAACATATTAAATGTACTTCTGGTGCTTATTTTGTTTGGAGGCCTACAAGGCCCTAGAGTTAATGATGACATAAAAATAGTTGATGATATACGTGTTTCTTTTAAGGAAGTTAAAAAAAAATACAATTTAAAAATTACTAAAGTTAGGACCAGAAAAAGAACCACCTAGGTAATTATAGTCATGGGAGGAAATGTGAGAATTAATAGTGCAGAAAACTAAAACCCTGGGGAATTGCTGAAGTTGAACACAAAACTGTTAGAATTTTCTGATGGCTGGTGCAAAAATGGGGAAAGCATAATGAACTATTTGATGATCACTTTCTTAAAATCAGCAGTACTAGTTTTGTCTTAAGAGAAAAAGGTTTCCTAAAAATTCTTCTCAGTACTAAAATCTGAGAATTTAACTTGAAGATGTTTGTAGAAGGGATATTGGAAATCTCAATGTATGGTGTCTTTTGATAATTTTATAAAAATTACAATTGAAAATTTATACTAAATGTCAACCGAACATAAATGAATCAGGAGTCTTTGCTAGTTGTAAATGAGTTTTATTCAGGGGTCTTAAATAAATTGCAACTTGAGAAACACTACCAGGCAATACTAGAGTTTTCAGAAGCAAAGAGAAAAGGTGAGTTTTTATAGTAAAAAGCACATGTCTTGAGAAGAACCAGTCCTGCATTCTTCTGGGTTGGTCCCAGATAGTAATCTCCCAGATGCCAGTATATTGGGAAATCATCCTTCGTTAAATTGTAGTATTTCTTTGAAAACAGTAATATATTTCATGCATACAGCTTGTTGGTGATCTGGCTTACTGCATGGGAATAGCATACATTTAGACTTTTCTGTGACTATAGAATTAGCATTATTTACTGCCTGCCTGCTTTGTCATAAGGTGCTGGGCTAGACACTGCCGACATAAAAATGAATACCATATTGTCTGACACTGCCCTGAAGGATTCCAGAGGAAAATGGGAATCAGATATAAAACAAATCATTGCAATTGAACACAAATATTAGAGTGCAGAATTAAAAAGAGGGATTAGGGAAATATAGAAGCAGAACTTTTAATCAACTGCTTGTAGAGTTTGGAACAGTTTCATGAAGAGGGTAAGAAATTAAGTCTTAATATGAGTAGAAGTTGATAGGCCAGGGAAAGGGTATCTCAGATGAGGAATAGAATTTGCAAAAATGTGATGGTGTTAAAGAGCGTGGTATTTTCTGATAGGACTTTAGTGTTACTAGGACAGCATTTCTGAGAGTGAGATATGCATGCCTCTGGGATATATGACAACTTTATACGTTTTAAGGAAATTGAGTACTACATCTTCCATTTTGATGTGTACTCCTTCTTAAACCTGGTCTACCTGTGTTAAGATGTCAGACTGGTTCTTCTATTCCATAATTCCATTATCCTACTTTACAAATGAAAGGCATTTTTATTTGTCCTCATTCTTACTGTGATGGATTTGTCCAGGAAGGAAAAAAAAAAAAAACCAACCCAAAACTTTGGAAACTAGATAGGCAATTTGAAATACTGCTATTCTTTTTGCAAGTGAATGGCCAATAACAAAGTAACAAGTCTGGTGATTTCCACTTTTTTGCTTTCAACACATTGGAAGGAGGATCTAATAAATTCCAGCTATTAGAGTATTAAAAATAACATTTTATAATAGATCACTTTGTGAATCCTGGAATGTAACTTGAAGGAGTTCAAAGAATCATGTCCGTTTTAAAACAAAAGTCATTTCATTCCAATCTAGCTATTTAGGTGATCAAAGTTTTCCAGAGCTTTTGACCATAAAAACAGATAATTAATGATGAACCCTATCATTCTATCAGTAAGTAATATTTATTCAATGAGATATCTTCATAATTATCTGGGTGAACCTAATTTAAACATTTAATGAACAGAACATTGATCAATAGCATAGAAGAACATTTTCCTGGGCAGGTAGCCTGAATTCAAGCAGAAGTATGTGATGACTAAACATGAAGGTCATCATGTATTGGAGAATTTGGACTTGTGGAAGTCCAAATAGGGAAGGATAATGAAATATGCCTTGGCAATATTATGGAGAATGGACTGAAGAAGGGAGAAATTGCTAGTCTTAGAAGGGGGCTAGACTTGAACCTCTGGTCATGGTTTAAAGAAGAAATAAGCCAAATTGGGGAGAGATGGAAAGCAGGTTTGATTAAGGAAGGTAAGTAAGGCTTAAGAAATAGTAATAATGAGTTTTATTTTGGAGTTGAAAAAAGCATAATAGAAGACATACAGAAGGTACTATTTTACAATTTTACCATCATAAACATAAACACTAGCCTTTAAGGTATATCATGAAGATTTAAGTAGCTTAGGATGTCATTAATAGATGGTAGTTGGAATTAAAAACTTAATAGACAAAATGTTGATGTTATCATAGCTCTTATTTATTCACTGTGTATATATGTTTATATAAAATGGAATATAGATTAGGAAACTAGATAAAGATACAAATTAGGAAACCAGAAACAAGGATAAAAGTCTATAAATCTTAGTATCATTACAAAATCAGTGTTAGCATTTTGAGGTTTTAAGTCGTTCCAAATTTTTTTGCCTATGCATCTGTACTTTTTCATAATTTTAGTAAGGATGTATAAGGGTATATATATGTTTTCTTCCATGTCACTAGTCTTTGTAATCATTATTTTTTGTCACTCCATAATACTAGATTAAACAAGCATTCACATTACCATAGAGTTTCTTGGGTGATGGTTGTGATATCACTACTTTCCGTATAATACAGAATGTCCTGGCTATTTGAGGTACCAAGAGAATGGATTAGAGAGTGAAGTAGTTGACAGTGTTCCTTTGCTCAGCTTTACAATTCAACAGCCATTTTTTATCAGAAATATTTGCTTAGCCTCATCCTTTCATTCTCTAAAAGAAAAAGAAGACTACATTAAAAATTGAGAGATGTTAAGATTATTCATGGGGCAAGAGTTTATCATGGCCCCCTTTTCTTTCCCTAAAGACAGCAACCAGAAACATGAATCTATATATTTTACACTTCACCGGTATTCTCTGCTTTTTCTCTTTGGGGAGAAAGGAATTTGAACTTATAGTGTATTAGAAATCTCTTCTGCTTTCTAGCTTCTTCAGATATCTGAGTTCAAAGGACATACCACACCTTATTAAGAAGAGACACCAGAGTACTTACACAGTACTAAATATCACAAGTGCTTTTACAAAGACGTAATTTATTAATATTTCTACAGGATATATAACTGTATACAGCTGTTATATACAGGGCTTACATTTGTTTTTGTTTTTATATATAGAACTAATAATCAAATAAGCTGCCTTTAGTAGTTAATAAATATTTTCTAAGACAAGAAGGGCTATAAATATGTAAATATAACTATTCAGATGTTTACTAAAACCTATTAGGTTCATATTCAAATTGTGTTTAGTTCTCCAGTTTTGTGATTTTAGTTTTATTCCTATATAATTCAGAAAATATTTCAGGGGAACTGAGTTATTGATCCAAAAGAAAATGTACTAATTTGTTTTTCCTCACCTTATTCCTAAAAATATTTGTTTTCTCCTGTGAGGAATTTCAAGTATTTAACCTGCAGTGATAGTAAGTTTTTAATCTTTTAGAGTTCTGCAGTAGCCCAATCTACACCACAAATGAAGACATCACAGACTTCAAATGCTCCTGACCTAAGTGATGCAATTGTGAAATTATTCAATGACTTTGATGTTAAAGAAACCTCCCATCATTTAGTGATTTCTCATTTAGATCTACACATATGTGATGATATTCATGCTAAAGAAAAAGGTAATAAAAATTGCTTATTTTAAACTTTTGATTTTTCTAGGATTTACTATAAAACTGGATTGTTTATTATATATAATATGTATTATGAACTATAAGATAATGGTTATAATTATATCACTCATATGATATACATACATGAATGGTGTAATGTTAACATTATATATTGCTATGAAGTTTTATGTTGCTTTAGTAGCTAGTACTTTAGCACAATTGTTAGCTATCAGTGCTAACAGTAAAACGAGGTTTAAAAAAAATTAAAGACTGAATAGATGACATCCTTTGAGGATGATGGAGTATTAGACTTGCCCTTGAATTAACTTTTTCATAATTTTGAAATTATCCACAAATTATTATCCATATTCAATTTGTAATTTGTTTTTGATCATTTGTTTTATCCTCATTTTTTTGACTCCATATGCATGTAAACCCAATTATGTATGTGGCTATTTGACATTTATTGTGTCTCCTTTCACCAGATTCTCCCAAAATATGGTTACAGAGCTAAATTTCAGTTAGGAAGGTTTTTTGTTTGTTTTTGTTTTTTCTTTCCCTTCAGCTTTTGTTCTCTTATTTTTCCTTATTTAGGCAAAGGTAATGAATGGGGTAAGGAGGAACTGCTCTTGATCACTTTGAAAATCTGTAGTCCCTAATTTAGATGCTGAGGCATTTCTGTTTCTGCATCACAGTGCTCCTGGCCCATAAGTGTTGGAAGAGTTCAGCAGGCAGTCCTGCTTCTAGGAGAATGGTTCTTAAACTTTAGTGAGCATGAGAATCAAGCTGAGGATTTTTTTTTAAATGGAGATATTGGGCATGTATACCTCAGGCCTGAATCAGAATCCATATCTTATGAAAATTGTTTTAGGATTTTTAAAGCTGAGAGAGTGAATTTTGAGACTGATCTTGGATACTTAGCGGTAGAAATTATCCTGCCTTTATCATAGAAGGCTTCCAGATCAAAGGGTGGATCGGGAAAGGTGAGGAATGTCTAGAGTTTGGAGGATAAGCTTAATGATGTTATTTAAGGGAAAACTCCTCCACCAAGATATCTCCCTCATACAGATCTGTAAATAGTTCCCTGCTATTCTAAAATCCAGAAACATCTGAAGTGTTTTTCTTAGGTTTGTTAAAAACTTATTTGCTCGAAAAACTTGACCTAAATGAACACATTGCTATTTATCGTCTTTGTTTTTTACCCATTTAGTGTCAATATTTGAGGGTTTTTTTTTTTGTTTTTTGTTTTGCTTTTTTCAGAATTATTATATTTTATTATTTAGTGCTGCCCCGGAATCTGCTGTGAGTGTTATATGATATGCCTTTGTGTACATATATTACTTTCATCAAATCTAAAAAATCACTGAATTCTGAAACATTTGGCTCTAGGGATTAAATAAGTGATTGTAGATCTGTAGTAGAAATTTTGCTAATTGAAATACATTGGAGCTAACAAATGAATATAGAGAGTATGTACTTAACTGTATTAATTTGTATTTGATTTTAATGTTTTTAAATGTGATTTTTATGTTGAAGTTACGCCCACTTGTGATCTACTTCTGATCTTAATATAGCTACATAACATTGGACAACCTAAACTAATAGACTCAGCTTCCTCTTTGGTAAGAGGCAGTATGACATAGTCTAGTACAAACTTGTACAACCTGTGGCCCAGGAAAGCTTTGAATGTGGCCCAACAGAAATTCATACATTTTTAAAAAACATGAGATTTTTTTTGCATTTTTTTTAGCTCATCAGCTATTGTCAAGCTTTGCGCAGTGGCATTATCATAACCAATGAGGTTTATCCAAGACACGATTATTGCTAAAAGCTATTGTCAGTGTTAATGTATTTTATATGTGACCCAAGACAATTTTTCTCATTCTGATGTGGCCCAGGGAAGCCAAAAGGTTGAACACCCCTGGTGTAGTAGTGTAAGATTTCCTGGATTCAAGACCAGCTCTACACTCACCAGCTGTATGACTTTGGCCTATTTATTTAACTTCTTTGTGTTTCCATTTCTTTATCTAGAAAATGGGCATAATAATAGTATCTATCATAGAATTATGAAGAGCAAATGAGTAAGTATTCCTCAAGTATTTAAAACAATACTTGACATATGGTTAGGGCTGAAAATGTGAAAGTTGTGCTGTACTTTAAAGATTTATTTTTATTGTTTTTGACAGAGAGAGAGAGAGAGAGAGAGATACAGAGATACAGAGACAGAGAGAAGGGGGAGGGCCCAGAACAGTCTCCATAGTTGCACATCATCGGTTTTTCCACATAGTTTCATTCCACAGGTGGGTGCAGGGCTGCACAGGGCAGGCACTGGGCGGGGGTCTCACCCCGGTGAGAACTGAACTGGGGGCACTCCCCAGTTCAGCATATGGGTCCACACGGGCCGGGGCCGGGATTCGATCCTCAGCCCCTGGGGCTGCAAAGTGAGCTCTTAACCCACTGAGCCATCCCGGCTTCCCTTGTGCTGTTCTTGTATCCTCATTTTTTACCTAGTACCTTGCAAATCCTCCTCCAAACTCTGTATCCTCCTCATCTTTCCTGCTCTGTCCTTTGATTTGGTAGCTTTGTATGATGAAGGCAAGATAATTTCTTCTGCTGTCTCCGGGATCAGTCTCAATAGTTATTAGGTTGAATTGCATTTCCTAAAATTTTTAATGCATTATCTGTGATAACAGAGAAATAACTATTATTATTGCTTGGAATGCCCATATGGTGAATTAAGTACTTCTGATATTAGCTTAATACTCTTTTCCTTTTCTCTATTGCCAATCCATCTTCTTTTCCAGAGTCAAACAGACGTATTATTGGAGGGGCTATGCAACTGTCTTTTGCACAGCTGACTATAGATTATTATCCTTATCACAAAGCAGGTATGTGTAACAGTTTCTTTAAAAGGCATAAATCTTGCTTTGTAATATATTGCCAATTTGTTTCATTTTGTTTTATTGTTTTGTTTTAATCTTTAAAAACAAAAAGAGATCAAGACATTTGTTATTTTCTCCTTCCCCCATAGTATCTTATCAAGAAAATGTAATTGCTGTAGAAAATATTCATACATTTTATATTGAGGTTTATGTAGACTATTAGGAATTATAATTGTTAGACATTTTCAATATTCTAAACTTATTTAAAACTTAAAAAAAAATCATAGAGGACATATATTTGTGCTGTTTTAATTGTGACAAAAACAATTATTAATCTGTTTGAATTTTTAAATGGTGTACATGGTTATTAAAAAATTTTAAAGCACAAGGTAACTGATTTTAGCTAACTCGTAGGAGTGTAGGAACTTACAAAAAACGTTTCTATAGTTTCTAAATATCGACAATAAGTAAGATTTAATAGTCTCCTTGGTAATCAAATATTGGTACCGGTAGGTTTCTCCCCACGCCACCCCCACCCCCCAAAAAAACAAAACAAAACAAAAAACAGTGTATATGTGTTTATGGCCAAAATAGGTAACTTGGCTTTAAACCCATCTCTGTACTTTGGTGGTATGTAGCTTTTTTTTTTGTAATTCACAAAAATAACTATAATGAGTATTCTAGTACTTAAAAAAATGATAAAAAACTTCTGTTATAATTTTTCATTTCCTAGTGTTTGTCACTTTTGTGTTAATACTTGACAATGTAACAAATTGTTTTGATTTGCATTTGAATGACTATTGTTTTATGTTCTCTTCCTCTTCATTCATAAGTTACTTAAATTAATTTTATTATAGAACTCTTTCAGATAAGTAAAACTTTAAGTCATAAAGTAGATTTTATTTCCTTAACCCTTTTATATATGTATTACTTTCCTTAATTGTTACAGAGAAACCTAAGAATCCTGATTTTTTAATTTTTCTTCCAAAAAACATATAGATATATCTTTGTAACTAATGCCCATCTTGAGGATTTTTATTGATTTCTTCAGTTTTTTAGTAATCCTCATCTAATCATTTCTTACGGATAAGTTTTTGTTAGTTACTTTACAACAAAGTCTTTGATGAAAATACTTTTTTCTTTGATGATTCTGTCTAATGGAGATATGCTGGGTGGTTGAGCGTTCAGTAAAGGTTGACTAGCACTGCTGCTTCTAATTGAAAGTTTGAGTCATGTTCTACCAAGGATGGATTCTAGATAGAAACCCTCCCAGGTTATTTGCTTTTGATACTCTTTCCCTCTATTTGAAATATTTGCTCATATTTTCTAGGAAAAATAAGATCTATAGTAAGTGAACACCGTAAATTTATTGGAAGATTAAAGAATCTTTTGAGAATATGACTAAATCTCAGAAGCATTGCTATAATAGAATAAATGAGAATTGTGATCTTTTCAGTGAAATTTTTGTTATTCATTTTATAGGAGATAGTTGTAATCATTGGATGTATTTTAGTGATGCAACCAAGACAAAAAATGGATGGGCCAATGAGTTGTTACATGAATTTGAGTGCAACGTTGAAATGCTTAAACAGGCTATAAAGGATCATAATGTAGGTTCACCTCCTAAATCCCCAACATATGCCTCTCCCCAGCACACACAAACAGGTATTTACCTATGACAACATTGTGGTGTTCCCCTAATACCAATTTTGTGTATGTGTGTGTATGTGTGTATGATTATAATATGATGTTTTGTATAAATAAGAATTATGTTTATTTAATGTATAAAAATCCTGTGCCTCATTTATACCATAGGCTTATGGAACAAATCACTTTTTAAATTAATATGATCAATAAGAGTAATACCCAGGCAGAATATTCCAGGCCAATAAGTAATACCCAGGCAGAGTATTTCAGACTTTTAAATGGCTAGTAAGTCTCTCTCTTTAGCAAGAATTATAGCTAAAAGTGAATGTCTTAAATGTGATAAAAATGATTCCTGTTTGAAAGATAATCATCACAAAAAAGAATAATCATCATAATTTACATTTTTATATCAATTTATAAAGTATTTCCACATATATTATCTTATTTGAGAAATTATTGTTCACCTGTATTTTTGGTAGCTGTCATAATAATAAAAAAGTGACTGTTAGAAAATATTTTCAATAAATTGAAAGGAGTTTTCGTTTCCCACAGAGAAAGACTCAGCTCTGAAAGGGACTTCCAGAACACCTTCAGTATTATCTCAACAATCCAAAGCTAAGTTAATGTCTAGTTCTGTTGTGGTTAGACTTGCAGATTTCAACATATACCAGGTATGTTTTACTTTTTAAATGAAATCTTCTGGTAAATACCTTTAGTATCTCCTGCAAGCAACTCTTATAAACGATTGCCACCATTTTATTTAAAAGCATCTTGATCAATTTTGTGAAATGGCTAAATTAGACAGGATAAAAAATACCAGTTTATTAAATGTTTGTTTATGTAGTTAAACCAAAATTAGGCAAACTGTGAGGTTTTACGGTCACAGTCTTTTAGATTGCCAAGTTTGCATAAGATTTTTGTCACCAATTGCAAGTTCAGGGGGTTCCCTAAACTACCTGCAGATTTGAGAATTCATTTGAAAAATTCACAGAACTTTCTAAAAAGTTATATTCAGAGTCACGTTTATTACGGGGGAAAGAATACAGATTAGAAGCAGCAATAGAGAGAGCATAGAGTAAAGTCTGGGAGGAGTGTTCCAAATTCGGAACTTCCTTATCATCAGGACACATTAGCCTCCTGGCATGGATGTGTAGTAACACTATGTATGAAATACTGCACATAGTTATATTCAGTCTCTAGATGGGCTAATACAAAATGACCCAAAGTGTCCACCCTCAACTACACTAGTATGGCCAGCCCCTCTCTGAGACAACTTGTGAGCATAAAACTATCAGTTGTATTCTCAGGGGTCCATCATGAATAGGAAATTCCAGGAGTTTGGGATTACCTCCCAGGAACAAGGTCAAAGGCCAGACTTTGATGGTCAGATTTGTCTTAGTGGAAGAAACTAAACTACCTTTTTCGCTTTATTGAATTACCAAGTGTTGGCTATACTGTGAACATAATTTTATAGCTAAGAACTCTGTCCTATTTATATTACTACTAACAGTCTTACTTAGGCTGTAATATCACAACATAGTCTTAACTTCACAGTCCTTGAAACAAACAATACAGTATGTGACCTATTTTAAAAAAATGAAAGGATTCAAATGTATATTAGCATTTATGAATTATTCCCATTTATTTTGATAAACCTTTGGCTTTGAGACTTAGTTTTATCTGAATAATTTTCAGTTTACTCATTGGTTTTCAACTGGGGCCAATTTTGTGCCCCAGTGAACATTTGGCATTGAGTATAATTTTGGCTGTGACAATTGGAGGGGCTTGCTGCTGACATCTAGTGGGTAGACATCATTGGTGCTGCTAAGCATTCTACAATGCGCTGGACATTCCCACAACAAAGAATTATCTGGCCCAAAATGTCCGTAGTGCCAATTTTGAGAAACCCTGATATAATAGGGATTTTCTTACTGTGTAATTGCTTCTTCTCTCTTGACATTTTATATATAATGCATCTTATTTGAAACAGACTTTAAATTACGAGATTTAAATACATTCATATGGAAGTTGGGGAAGGAAATCACCCATAATCTCAAATGGTTGAGGGTGAAATATAGTAATCCCACACATACAAACACACCAAAACAAAATAGACAGAAGTAACTGGAAGAGAATAAAATAGTATGTTCATTTCATTTTGAACAACTTTTTTATTTTTTAAGATTTATTTTTATTGTTTTTTTGACGGAGACAGGCAGAGAGAAAGGGGAGGGCCCAGAGCAGTCTCTATAGTTGACAGTATTAGTTTTCATATAATTTCACTCCACAGGTGGGCATGGGTCTGTACAGGGCATGAACTGGGCCAGGAGCCTCTCACATAGGCCTCGGCAAGAACTGAATTGGGGGCACACCCCAGTTCAGCATATGGGTCCACATGGGCCGGGGCCGGGATTCGATCCTTGGGCTCCGGGACTGCAAAGCGAGTGCCCAACCCACTGAGCCATCCCAGCCTCCCCAATTTGAACAACTTTTTAACTATTAAAGGAAAAAGGGAATAAATTGCTGTCTATTAAAATAACTTGGCACTTAGAATTAAAAAGGATTTATTTCCATATATGCAGAGAAACTTCTTAATTAGATAATGTAAGTAAGTTATTTTATGAAGACTACAAATAAGAAAAAGATGTGATTAGCAATTTACACTGGTGGAAATAAACTGTTGAAAAAACACTCCACTTTATATGAGAAATATGAGCATGTGTATACATGTTTGTTGAATGAATGAGAAAAAAATTAACCCAAGGATACATCCCTAAGTCTACTAAACAAGCACAAATAAATGAAATTAATATCATTTTATGGGTTGAACATTGGGAAATTAGTATTTACATTTTTAATGGGCTTATAATTTTGGGAGATAATGAAAAAAAGTAATGAGAACCTTAAAAACTAATAGTCTTTTATAAAGTACATAGTGGAGAAGCATTCTGGTGAGGATTTGGATCTGTGTCTAGACTCTACTATTTACTTATTTGTATTCTCAAATTGTAGACAAATATTTTGTCTATTATTTTAAGGCTAAAAATAGTAAGTTTGCAAGGAACGTAATACAGAGTTGATTTTGTAATTGATAAGACTCCTAAGAGATTATAGTTTTTTGAATACTTGATTGGTATTTTCCAAAGAGATTATAGTTTTTTGAATAGTTGATTGGTATTATTTTAAAATAATTTAATGTGAAGTTTAATATCTAATAAAGTTTCATTGGAAATTAACCATTAATAAACTATTGAAAGTAGTTTTAAGAGTTTAAAGTGATGTCCATGCCGCATACGAAAGGATTTTAATCAATGTTACTTCAATCTTTAATATTTTTCAGGTCTCTACAGCAGAGCAATGTCGTTCTTCCCCTAAAAGTATGATATCTTGCAATAAAAAATCCCTTTATCTTCCACAAGAAATGTCAGCAATCTACATAGAATTCACAGAATATTACTATCCAGATGGAAAGGATTTTCCAAGTAAGAGTTTCCTATTTTGTGATTATTTGTCCATTACTTGGAAATTTATTTTTCTTGCTAAATTTTTCATTTATAAAAGCGAAAACAGAAACAAAAGTCTGTTATTCTTTGCTCCTGTTATTTTTGCATAGTATATAACTCTAATATAGCGATTTTATGTATTATTATTTGTTCATATATTCTTTTCCCTCAGTAGTTTTTAGCATACTTGATGTCAGGAATCATGTTGTATTCGTGCTTTATTTTGTCCTTGAATTTTAACTTTTTTTTTTTTTTAAGATTTATTTTTATTGTTTTTGACAGAGACAGAGAGACAGAGACAGAGAGAAGGGGGAGGGCCCAGAACAGTCTCCATAGTTGCATATCATTGGTTTTTCCACATAGTTTCATTCCACAGGTGGGAGTGGGGCTGCGCAGAGCAGGAACTAGGCCGGGGTCTTCACCCCTGTGAGAACTGAACTGGGGGCACTCCCCAGTTCAGTATATGGGCCCACACGGGCCGGGGCCGGGATTCGATCCTTGGTCCCCAGGGCTGCAAAGTGAGCGCTTAACCCACTGAGCCATCCCAGCTTCCCTTAACTCATTTTTGTAATTAGTAACTAATTGTTTAGTGAAAGTTAGGTTATTTGTAGAATAAGTCCCTTTTTTCCCTTTAGTGAAACTCCTCTTATATTTCTGCCATATAGAAGTGTATATTTCACTGAAAAATAATGAAATTATTCTTTTAGCTACAGAGAATTTTGGGGGCTGGTTTTAATGCCCATATATATACCTTGGACAACTTTTGGCACTTGTCTTTAGTTTGAAACATTAAATTACATGAATGTTTATTTGTAAGCTACTTTGGCTGTCTGAAATTAAAATGATCATAATTTGTGTTCTTTGAATATTAAAACCTTTTGCTATTGTCTCAATTCCTCTAGGAGTCCTTCAAACTAAAATTTGCCTTTGTTTATGTGGTACCTTTTTCATTATTGTAGTTGAAAATTATAGTTAAGAAAAAAATGTTTAAATAAATAGGGTATGTTATTGGAAGAAAATGTTTTATGTCCTCTCTTAAAAAGTGAAACTGAACTCCAAAATAGTTTAACCGTCTTTACTCCTTTGTTTAATATTAACTTAATATAGGTTTTTAATTTCAAAGGGAATTTCTGATGCTAAGACCTTTGTTTTTAAATAAAAAGAAGGTAACCTGGAAATTACTTTGGAGAAGCAAATATCTAACTATTATATCACTTTAATTTTTGTTTGTGCCAATAATTTGGGATCTAATCATCATCATTTTTGAGCCTTTCAGCAGCCTTTTTTTGTATATCTCATTTGTTTTCCTTAACCTTCCTGACGAAAATGATGAGAAAAATTAAGATAAGTTAAGAAATTTGCTCAGCACCTTATAAAGAGTAAAATAGCACAGCTGAAACTCAGGCATGGGTTCTCTAAATTGAAATCCATTGTTTTGTTTTTTTCTCACTATTTCCCCATGGTATTCATAGCATTTTCTCTATGTTTAGGTAATCCTATTTTTCCTGCTCTTTTTAACCAGCCTCCAAATTGTTTTCCTTAAATACACCATTGAACTAGAAATTTTTCTTCTTAGTGAAATCCTCGTTTCCAGGATTTCTGACGTTTTGTTTTTTTTTTAACTGAACTGGGGCCTCACTGCATTCGGGAAGCACATCCAGTTCAGTATGTGGGTCCCCCTGGGCTGGAGCCGGGATTTGATCCTCGGTCCTCGGGGCTTCAAAGTGAGCGCTTAACCCGCTGAGCCATCCCAGCTTTCCCGGCTTTCTGACTTTTAATCTGTGTTTATTTCCCTCTGTTTTGTTAGCATGTACCAAAGAATTTATAATCCCATTCTGTAATCTATACTTTTTTTCTTGATAAAAATATAACATTTCTTCCTAATAATTTAAATCCTAGCCTCCTATATACCTAGGACTGGAATTGCTAGATTATGTTTAACTTTTTAACTTTTTATTATGGAAAAAGTTCCAACATATATAAAAGTAAAGAGGGTAATATATTGAATTCCCATGTATAAGGATACAATTTTAAAACATATAACTTTTATTATAGTAATCATAAATGTAATATGTTCATTATATTAAAAAAATTCCAAAAATAAGAAAAAATGGCCCATGGGCCTACAATTTAGAGACAACTTCTGCTAAAACATAAGTGTATTAGTTTACTAAGGCTGTTAGAACAAAGAACCATAGATTGGGTGGTTTAAACAACAATTTTATTTCTTTACACTTCTTGAGGCCAGAAATTCTAAAAGTGTTGGCAGGGTTGTTTCCTCAGAGACATCTTCTTGGTTTGTAGATTAGCCGTCTTCTCATGTGGTCTTTCCTCTGTGTGTCTGTTTCCTAATCGCCTCTTCTTCTGACACCTATTATATTGATTTAGGGCCCATCCATAGAACACATTTTTACCATAATTGTCTCTTTAAAAGCCCTCTGGGGAAAGCCAGGATGGCTCAGTGGGTTGAGCGCTCAGTTTGCAGCGCCGGGGACGGGGGATCGAATCCCGTCCCCGGCCCGTGCAGAACCATGTGCTGAACTGGGAGCTCCCCCAGTTCAGTTCTCTCTCTGTCTCTGTCCCTGTCTCTCTCTCTCTCTGTCAAAAATAAATTAAAAAAATATATATATTTAAATAAATAAATAAATAAAAGCCCTCTGTCCATATACAGTCACATTCTGAGGTATTGGAGATTAAAACTTAAGCATATCATTGTGAGAGGACACAGTTCAGACGATAACTAGTGTTGTTAGTTCTGTTTTTAATGTATGTGTTTCTTTTACGTATGTGATTTACATACTGTTATTTTTCCCTTAATGATAGAAGAATATTGTAGGTTTCTACACATTCATTGTAAATATCTTTAATAGCTACATAAATAATCTGTTTCATAAGTAGATCCCTGTGATTAATAGAAACCGCATATAGGTCTTTCTACTGCTTAGTGTGCTAGATTTCCTCCTTTGTCCCAGAGCTACAGTCATGATTCTTTGCATCTTTGCTGTAGTCTTGGGACTTCCTTTACTCCCTAGTCTTCTGTGTAGCTGTCATCATCACTTAATTTATAGCTGAGGTCCTGTCTTCTTCCAGAGTGTGAGGTGATCTCCTCAGCACCCCACTTCCTGGCTATTTCCATGGACCGGCATCTCTGCATCCCAATTGAATGTCTCTGTTGGACTTGAATTACAGTTTTTCTACTTTCATGTCTATCTTGTGTAATAGTTTGTGAACTTGTTAAGGAAAGGGACCATGCTCTACTTTTTAAATTTTTTGTGCTTAACATAGTACACAAAATGTTGGCATACAGTGAATCTTTTCTGAAAGAAAGTGACTGAATGAATGAATAAAAGAACAAACAAATGAACAAATGAAAGCCAAAAAATGAAGGCCTATCCACAACATGTAAAGTGCTCTCTCTACTGTTATCCCACACCTTGAGTTTATTTTCCTTAATATAGTTTAAAGGTTCTAGATATGCATACTGTTCACTTTGATAGACGTAAATAGGTCTGAATTTTTGGAATAAAATATCGTCATTGAGATGCTCTGAAAATGGTAATAGCTTTTATGATACAAACATGGATTTCAGGAAGTGAATTATACTATACTTATAAATATTAGTTTAACATATATCAGCACCAAAAACATTTATCCAACCCATAAGCATTCTAATATTTTGGAGGAGCTTTTAAAAAAAGAGTGTGAACATTTGATTATTTAAGAGATTATTTACTTTGCACTAAGCACTATTTTAGGTTTAGGATTAAGTGGATCATAAAACTATACATGTTCCCTCCTCTCAAGGTGATCTGCCAAATATACCATGTCCATAAGAAATTTGTCATTAGGTGTGGTTCTCTCATTTTAGAGGATTCAGATTAAGATTCAGGCAATAAAAGTTCTTACAGAAATAAGGTATTAAGGACTACAACCTTGATGTAATACTTCATCAAGAAGGTAAGGTTTTTTGAGGTTTGCTTCTTGGTGACTATAACATTAGGAAAAGAGATCTAAGTATTACTTACTATTTATACACTTAGTTTCAGATTAAACTGTATTTTTTACTTAGTGAAACAGAAAAATATTTTGTGTCTGTCTAAATTTGTTTACTATCATCCATACATGTCACTTTAATTTTGTAAATAATATCTGAAAAAACTTTTTACCTTAATTAAAGAAGAATAAAACTTGTTTAAAATGTCTTTTCTGTTTTCAGAGAAGATTGCGAACTATCTGTTCATTAAAAGTCTTCAAAATTTTTTTTTCCACAGTTCCATCTCCCAACCTTTATAGCCAGCTGAATGCACTACAGTTTACTGTGGATGAAAGAAGTATTCTATGGTTAAATCAATTTCTGTTGGATTTAAAACAGAGTCTTAATCAATTTATGGCTGTATACAAGTTGAATGACAATTCAAAATCTGATGAACATGTTGATATTCGAGTTGATGGCTTAATGCTAAAGGTACCATATAAACAAGTGGCTGTGAGAACAGAATCACTTTTATAGAAGAAAAGTTAACACCATTATAATTTCCAGGATTTAAGAGGGGTGCTCATATATAAATCAGCTTCATTGCAGTCTTAATTTTGATTTTGAAATTTCAGTTTCTTTTGGGGTTTTTTTTGACGAGAAAGAGAGATTGAGAGATACAGAGACAGAGAGAAGGGGGAGGGCCCAGAGCAGTCTCTATAGCTGCACATCATTGGTTTTTCCACATACTAGTAGTTTCATTCCACAGGTGGGTACGGGGCTGCACAGGGCAGGCACTGGGCCGGGGTCTCACCCGGTGAGAACTGAACTGGGGGCACTCCCCAGTTCAGCATATGGGTCCACACGGGCCGGGGCCGGGATTCGATCCTCGGTCCCTGGGGCTGCAAAGCGAACATTTAACCCCCTGAGCCATCCCGGCTTCCCAGAAATTTCAGTTTTAATTTTGATTTTCAGTTATAGAAGTTTAAAGAGGCCTTTTCCCATTTCATTCTCTGCCTTTTATTTTTTTTCATTGCTTGTCCTTTTGGTAGTAAGCAGAAGTAAAATTTAAATCAGTCATTTTTTTCTTCTTACCAGAGCTGATAAAAATTTTCTTTTAAGGAGGGTAAATAATACAATGAAGCTTTTAAGTTATATCTGGGTTTTCTTTGTTCATAGTCACTTTATTAGTACCCAACAATAATAAAAAGTTGTTTTATGTTATATAGCCAGGTAGTTGATAATCTGAATTCCATGGATATTTAAACTTTAACAGAAGTAAATTAAAAAAAAAAACAGTTTAGTGTAGTAAATAGAATAAGACTTGGCATGGATGAAAATTTCAGTTGCTACATCTGTTGCCAGTAGACTAAAATACACCTTTAATTTCTCTGTGAAATGAAGTTAATAATATTCAACAATTGTAGAAATGTTTTAAAGATCTTCTCAAAGATCCTGTGATACTCACTATAGAGACACATTTTATAACATGTATAATTATAGTTTAAGATACAATTATATGAAGGCGGGCTGATAAATATTGCCTCCACTGTAATATTTTTTTGTTACATTAGACATATCTGGATATAACCGGTTCTCTATAGTCATGGTGTCCTCTCCATCATTCTTGACCTTGCCCACAGATGCTTACATTTTTCACCCAGTGCACGTTGAAATGAAAGTGTGTTCAGACATTTGGTTCAAACAGCATGCTGTTTGTTATTGAATTCTTAACAGTGGAAAAATTTCCTCTAATTGATATTCATAGATGAACGCAAGCTGTTTATGGTGATCAGTGTGTTGATGTGCGTACAATAAGATGCTGGGTGAAGTGGTTCATCTGTGATGAAGAGGTGAAGTCTGCATTTAGGAAATGGTCTCAAAAACCAAACACCAATTTTTTAAAGAATGGATTTCAAAAAGTAGAGCAACATTAGCGGAAGTATATTGAAGGGTGTGGTGATTTTGTAGAAAAATAATTCTGCAGCTTTGAAAATAAATGATGTAGGTATATTTCTTGTTTTTATTTCATTAAAATATCTTTTTATGTTTATTTTATATTTTAAGTGGAGGCAAAATTTATCAGCTGGCTCTTGTATAATGATCTTTACATTTTATGAGTATGGGCAGTTTTAAAACCAGTCACTTTGAACTCTTTGTGAATATTTTAAGAAATGGGATTAATTATTTTTGGAAAATTATTTTAGTAAATAGTTGGACCTAAATGCTTAAATTAATTTTCTTAATAGTTTTCTCCCAGATAAGTGATTCTAATAACATCCATCAGGTAATTCCATTTGCTTATCCTCCACATTCCTAACAAAATATCCTAACAAAAAAATTCCCTTATTTAAAATTGGCACCTTGTTGTATATGCAAGTCACAGTAGTACTGATTTAATTCAATTTTGTTCTTTTTATTTTGTGATAGTCTTGTATGCAAATATATATGTATGTTATGTACATTATTGTTTATGTTTATATTTTTAAATTTGTGCATTTCTTAGTGGTTAATTGTTTAAGTTCCTTTCACTCAGTTTAATAAAAAGATTTTGGGGAGAGAGTATTTTATGTCTGGATAAGGAAGTAGTAGTATTTGGTGGGAGCGGGATTTGGGGAGTTGTCAAATAGAATTTCTGAGCTAAGGCATGTTCTTGGTTGTTTTATCTTCATGACATGTGGACTTATAAGTTAGATAGATGTTTTCTTTTCCAGTTGGTCATTCCTTCTGGAATGAAACCTGAGTGCCATGCAGATCAGCCACGTGCAGTTTCTGTTCAGAGCTCTGAAATGACTGCCACAAATACCAGACACTGTCCCAACTGTCGGCATTCTGATCTAGAGGCTTTGCTTCAAGACTTCAAAGATTGTAATTTTTTCAGTAAAACTTATACCAGCTTCCCCAAATCTGGTGACAATTTTAATCTTCTGCATCCAGTCTTCCAGAGACATGCTCATGAGCAAGATACCAAAATGCACGAAGTTTATAAAGGAAATATTACTCCCAAGTTAAGTAAACACACTCTTAAAACTTCTGCTGCCACGGACGTTTGGGCTGTGTACTTTTCTCAATTTTGGATAGATTTTGAAGGGATGAAAAGTGGAAAAGGACGACCAATAAACTTTGTAGACTCTTTCCCACTTTCTATCTGGATTTGTCAACCAAGGCGGTATGCACTGTCACAAAAAGGGCTGCAGGCTTGTAATCAAGGATCTCTAAATACGTCACAAAGTGACTCTAGTGACCTGACTGGCCGATTGAAGCGGAAGAAGCTCCTGAAGGAGTATTACAGTACAGAATCTGAGCCCTTGAAAAATGGTAGTGAAAAACCTTCAGATACATTTTTAAGGTTTTTCTCTTCATCTTCAGATGCAGATGTTCATGTTCTGGTTCACATTCATAAACATGTCAGTATGCAGATCAATCACTACCAGTATTTACTCCTGCTTTTCCTCCATGAGTCACTCATTCTGCTTTCAGAGAACTTAAGGAAAGATATAGAAGCTGTGACTGGCAATCCAGCTAGTCAGACATCCATTTGCATTGGAATTTTACTTAAAAGTGCAGAAGTGGCTCTTTTGCTACATCCAGTGGATCAATCAAATAGGCCTAAGTCTCCTGTTTCTGAAAGTATGACCCCAATGGTTCCTGATTATTTGCCTATAGAAAATGGGGAATTCTTGTCTTCAAAAAGAAAACAAGTTAGTAGTGGTATAAATCAAATTAGAAGTGTAACTGTTAATCATATGTCAGATGGTAGTAGATCCATGAGTGTTGATCTTAGCCATGTCCCTTTGAAGGATCCCTTGCTTTTTAAATCGGCTAGTGATACAAATCTACAAAAAGGTATTTTTTTCCTGGATTATTTATCAGATAAAAATTTAGGGAAAATAACTGAAGATGAAAGTGGTGGAATTATTTGCAAAAGTGGTTCAGGAAAAATTGGATCAGGAACAAGTGACAAAAAGGATTTATCTTGCACAGATTCAAATAGTGTCTTAAACTACAGAGAAGATTCAGGTGTGCTGCTGCCTTTTGAAAATTATGGTCATCAAAACATGCTTTCAAATAGTAAAGGAAATGAAACCATTGAGTCCCTCTTTAAAGCTGAAGATTTGCTTCCAGAAATGGCTTCACTCACTGAGAACTTGGAAATCAATAAAGAAGAAGCACCCACAGTTAGAACATTTAAATCTCAGTCAATTTTAAGGTAACATACTTTTGGGATTTGGGGTTTTTTGGAGTGTGTGTGTGTGTGTGTGTACACGTGCATGTAAGCATATTTTTTTGACAGAAACCTTCATAACGGTATATGGTAGTGGTACAATGAACAGTGGGAAGTGTTTTTTCAAAATATGAAAACACTGAGCTTATATAATTTAGAAACTTGTGAGTACTATAAAGTATATATTTTTTGTTAATATTTTTTTGAAAAAATTTTTTTACTCATGTGATGACTTTCTAATAATTTTGTTTGTTAACAGTGGAAAGCCTAAAGAACGGTGCCCACCCAATCTGGTTCCACTCTGTGGTTCTTACAAGAACATGAAAAT
The DNA here is from genome assembly GCA_004027555.1 of Craseonycteris thonglongyai. Lineage (NCBI taxonomy): Eukaryota > Metazoa > Chordata > Mammalia > Chiroptera > Craseonycteridae > Craseonycteris > Craseonycteris thonglongyai. Next base: position 74,722 of record PVKE010000432.1, read on the forward strand.
AAGCTCCTCACAAACTTCATTGGATACCATTTCACTTGACAGCATGATATTGGAAGAACAGTTATTAGAAAGTGATGGAAGTGATAGTCATATGTTTTGGGAAAAAGGTAAAGCAGTACAGTTTAAGAATTTATAATATATATATATACATATATACATATATCTTTGTGATGTTGAAGTATTTAATAATTACAACCCTCAAAATACCTTATTTATACACACATACATGCATAATACAAAGAGCAGTGTACCTAATTTTCTAATAGTTGTTCTGGTACCTCTTTTAACCAAGTACTCCTTCCTTTTTGTGGCTGGCATCCAGGAACTATTTGTATACAGTCATTTAGATCATATAGCAGACAGCATTAAGGCTACTAGCCTCTCTCACAGAGGTTCCTCTCTGTGGAATTTTGATTACATGGCCTTACTTCAGCATCATAGATTCTCAGTTCTGTGGTCCTAGAACTAGAATTTTTCCAGACTGTATCTACTGGTTCCCATAACCAGGACTTTCTCACATGATTATATATGATGGAACTACATGATTGCCTGATTTTGTTCAGAGGCAACTAATGCCCCAGTGAAGATGACTAGGAATGACTTAGAATTAAATGCATCCCTACCACTAAGGCATTGCAGACTTTGTGAACAGGAATAAAAGCATAGACCATTGCCAGGGAGTAGTCCCAGACACTGAGACACATATAAATTACTTGTGTATGAAAGGTCCTAACCCTGTTGATGCAGTTGAAAACAGCTTAGCTAAGGAAGACTCAGAGCTGCAGAAGCTGAAGCTTATAGAAGTTAGTGTACAGTCAGGAATAATAGAAGCAGATTTGGAACTTGGTTTGTCTGACTCAAAACCTAAGTTTTTGACCAACGGATAAGCTCTACTAGCTCCCCAGACTTGGGAAGTAATTACCATATGTAAACAAAGAGCCCTGATCTAACCCTGTTATTGGCAATTCATAGCAATCTTTTCAGCATACTATACCAGTTACATGTAGAAGAGATACTCGTATGGGTCATAAAAATCTACTTTATATTCATAGATATCTCTGTTGCCTAGTTCCCCTGCCCCCTAATGATTTAAAATCCTACCTTAGACAGTTTCTGTTCTGTGATCAAAATATACCTCAAAAGCGATGTTACTGTCTAAGATATCTCTGCTTGTTCTCAAAAAGCATCAGTGATTTTATTATTTCTAAAAATTAAATAATAAAAGTAAATGCCACTTAGTTTGGAAGACACAGATAACTGCAATTTGGAAAATTAAAAAAACCCCAAAGTTCCACAATTTAGAACTGTTATGTACGTATTCTATGAATTTGTGTATGTATTCATATATGTATTTGGTGTCGTATTACATATGTGGCTTTTTAAAGGTTTTATCACATGTGAGCATTTTATTACTGAAACTCCTTTGAAAATAATTTTAAAGTCTATATTGTCACAAGGATGTACTATGACCTTTTAATCATTTCTTTGATACTGGATGCTTATATTGTTTATAGTTTTCCACAGTTATAAAAGTGCTATAATTAATATCATTGTTCAAAATATTGTCTGCATTTCTAAGTACTGTCTTAGAATAGATTCCAGCAGTAGACTATTCATTTCTAGGATTCTGAAAAATACCAGGGTATTGATTCTGTGTGTAACACTTAAATGATATGTGACTATATAGTCCTAATTCTCCTGAACTGTAATGATTTTATGTCAGGAATTGTTTTTCATTAGGAAAGCTCTTGTTTTTTTGGGTTTTTTTTGTTTTAATTTTATAAGAAATGCATGGATATTTTCTCATTGTAAAAACAGTCAGATATTATGGGAATAACTAGAATAAAAAATGAAGGCATCACTTTACACTACCCTTACTTTGTCCTTGATACCATTCCCCAGTCCAGAAATAACTACCATCAACTTTTGGTATATACTGTATATTTCCAGACCTTCTTCTGTGTATTTTGTTTTATATATATATATATATATATACACAATATATATATATATATACACACACACACACTAACATATGTATACAGATACACTTACTTATGCATAGGTATGTATATATGTGTGCATATTTTTTAATATATACACATATTTATGAACAGACAAAACATAGCTGGATTAGCACCTTATCACATGCTCCTAACTAGTTTCCCACTTCTCTTTTTCTCAATTTTCAGTTCATTTTCATTGCATAGGCAAAATACTTTTTAAAAATGTAAATATTATCATGTCAATTTTCATTTTAATCCTGATAATTTCTCACTGTTATAAGGTTAATAAGTTTATAAACCTTAATATTGCTGACAGTGTTTTGTGTAATACGGCCTCAGCTTACCTTTTCTGCTGTTGTCCTGATATGCTTACTGTACTTCAGATGTGCTACAGGATATTTAAGTCTTTTTCTCTTTCTTCATGGTGATGAACTTTTTTCCACATCAGAGTCTTTGTACCTGTGCATTGAATGCTCTTTTTCTTTCTATTTACATTAGCTTAATATTTTATCAGTGGAGCCTCCTTAACATGTGTTAGGAACTTTATGTGAAATTGGAGTTTATCATCTTCTCATACCACAATTGTGTTTATATATATCTTCCTTGGCCCTAAAAATTGTTTTATTCTTTCTTTCGGTAGATAATTCATTGAGCACCTGCAATGTTGCCAGGTACTGGGTTAAAAGCTGATAGTATACTAGTAAATATAATAAAAACATTGGGGCCATGTTTTGTATATCTTTGGCTTTTTAATCTAATTTTTTTAGTAATTTAATTTCACTGTGTCTTTTAAAGTATTGATCTGTGACAGGCACAAAATTTTTGAAAAATTGTCTTTTAGCACAGAGAATTTGAGAAATATTGAAATACAGCACGTTAAATTAAGGCAGGTAGAAAAAGATGGAAAATGATTACATTGATGATATTAGTATTAACTTCACATTGATAATAGTAACATTAACTTTACATAGAAGATAATGAGGAGTTACTATAGGGTACTGTAAAGAAAAATTAAGTGGTCAAACTGGTCTTCAATGTAGGATAGAGTAGAGGGGCTGAGCTAGCTGACCAAGAACCAGTTCCTTAGATCAGCACCATGCCTGAAGTGGGGAGAACACAGGCTGTGGTCAGCTGTGGTAGATTTCTTTCCATACTGTCTGAGCTTAGGGCTTTAGTATCTCTAACATTTTGTTGTGAGAACTTATTTCTTATTTGTTAACTAACCACAATTAAAATTTTTTTTTTAATTTTTATTGTCTCAAGGCTATGTTTAAAAAAAGGGTTAGAGGATAGTCCATTTTAGTTAGATAAATGTGACATTTTTGGATCATGTGTAAAACATTTTAATTTATTAGTTTATTTTTGTATTTCAGGTATTAGAAAGAATTCAACTACAAATTATCAGAGCCCAGCAAATAGTGCAAATGCCAGTGCAAACCTACAAAATTATGGTGAAACCTCTCCAGATGCCATCAGTACAAATTCAGAGGGTGCTCAAGAAAGTCATAACGACCTGGTAATCATTTCAAAGATATTCCATGAAGAGAAATACCACCAAGTTTCTCTTATATTTAATATGTGCACATTTTAAGGCATTAATATATAAAATGAATTCACTTGCATTGTGGGTGATTCACTTTGTTCTTTCTACTCTTAAAAATTCTTCCCTCTTAATGAATTTCCTTTGAATATTACTTAAAAAAAATTTTTCATATTGAGGAAGGGAAATTCTGTCTTCCTTTTTCCCATCATTTATTGTTTGACCTTTGTTTTAGTTCCATTTAAAAACGCTTTGAAAAGGTTTGATGGTAAAGATGGTAGTTCCTTTGAGGGGCTTTATACAGAAGGACTGTATTACTGTTTTTTTAAGCCCTCTTCATCCAATGAAATATTCTGTAGATGACTTGAAAATATCTTCAACTTTTAGTGGAAATAATGTCATTGAAAGGTCATATATTCAGTCCTTGTGGTATAAAAATTCTTCTTTTGACTGACTAAGAAGAAAGGAAGCTGAAATTTGTCACTATAATGTATAACTACATTTTGTTGATCACAAGTATATATTTGCTTATTAGGCCACAGTTGTATTTTTACATGTTATAGTAATTTCCTATGTTTTTTTTTTTAATTTTGACTTGAATTACTTGATATATTAATGTTATTTATGCAATCATTAGATGTCAGTCGTGGTGTTTAAGATTACTGGAGTTAATGGGGAAATTGACATCCGAGGAAAAGATACAGAAGTCTGTCTTCAAGTCAACCAAGTGACACCACATCAGTTAGGCAATATCAGTCTTCGGCATTACCTTTGTAATCGTCCAGTAGGTAAGACTTTAATTATGATTTAAACTTTTTTTTTTTATGCCTATGACTTATCAGCAGTTCTGGCTTTGATATAAATTAATTCAAGAAAAATTTTATAGTAGTGCGAAGATTTATTCTTTTAGATCATCTTATTCCCACTGTGTTGATTAAGTTATTAGAAATATAATCTGTTGCAGATATATTTTCTGAGTTTGTTTTGTTTCTGCTATTAAGTTCTGTCTTTTTCAGTCTTCCCATCTTTGAAATAATAGGTCTGAGAAAACTGAACTCTCACTATATGAAACGAGTAACAGTGTAATCATGGGAGGTCAAGCTTAGTTCCATACTAGAATAAATACTAATTTCTAAATTCCATTATTTTTTTATAAGCAAACATTTCCTCATCTGACATATACTTGGTATTTGGTAGTCCATCATTCTACGAATAAGATCAATACCTTCACTTGGACATAGAGGGTTATGAGCAACAAAACATGCAGCGTATGAAGAGGAAACCACAGTAAACTATCCCTTTTAAAAAATTTATATAAAATTATAGTTCATAGTTTTCAGTTATTTGAAAAAATGAGTTTATTAGAATAGTTACACTGAGACTTTAAAATGACAATAGTCCATTTTTTAAATAATTAAAAAGTCACTGCTATAATTTTCTTTGCTATATACACAGTATGCTATGTCTAATACGTATCATATTGAAATACATACAGCTCTATATGATATCAAATAACTATGTGATCACTTCATATCATGGGAATTTCAGGTAAATGTGCTATTTTTCTATAAACCAGCATCATGGGAAAGAAAAATGGCACCTGGATTTTTTTTCTGTATGTAGGCCTTGCAGTTTACAGTGTATCTGCTAAAAATATTTCAAGATTTTATATTAGCAAATATAAATTCCAATAGTTTGTAAAAGGGTGGAAGCTAAGTGTATAGTTGGAAAGTTTTCGTGGCAAAAGAGGCAACAAAAAGATTGAAAATAAAATTTCAAAACGTAGACCCTGCTCCATACTCAACCGAAACACCTTTCAAATTGTACAGTCTGAGATTATTTCCAGTTGCACAATTATTTTTTACTTTTTTTTATAGCTCACTTAGTACCAAATCTTATTGTTTTATTTTTTTAAGATTTATTTTATTGTTTTGAAAGAAGGTGGGAAAGTGAGGGTGAGAGAGAGAGAGAGAGGGACAGAGACAGAGCTAGAAGGGGAAGGGCCCAAAGCAGTCTCCACAGTTGTACTTCATTAGTTGTGACATGGTTTCATTCCACACAGGTGGGTGTGGGCCGTGTGGGGTGGGAAATGAATTGTAGCCTCTTGCATGGGAGGTGAGAATCTTCACCTCAGTGCCATTTGGTGGTTACCAGTTGTGTTGCAATTCAACATATGGGTTTGTGTGGCCAGGGCTGGGAATCGAATCCCGGACCTCACATGGGGAGGCAAGTGCTCAACCGATGAGCTGTCCCAGCATCCATTATTATTTTGTTTCATGTTGTTCTGACTGAAGAAATTTTGAAATGTCTTGTATGTATGGGTTATATAGTTAGTGCTATCTGATACCTTATTTTTTTCCCCCGACTGTCTTCTTGTTTGAAGGATTAAAAAAAAAGAAAGAGGAGGAAGATGAAGGGGGATAAGTGGAAAAAGAAAAAACATTCAGCTTGAACATTTTAAACATTAATTAATTAAACCATATGAACAAAGATTGTATTTGCTTGCTGTTGTTTGTTTTTGTTTTTCTATAATATGTGGGTTTGTAGATTGCTTTAATAAGATAACCTTAATATAATAGTTTTGTTATGTAAGATGTACTAGGAAGGAGTGGTTTTTGACTAATGAAGATTTTGTTTTACCTTTGCCCAAGTAAATACTCTTTTTTAAAATTATTTCTGGCTTGTTGGCTCCCTGGAGTAGTGAGTGAGTGAGTGACTGAATGAGGGAGTAAATATGTGGATAGATAGAAGACCCAATAAAATCACATTTGCCAAGTTGTTTCTAATTGTTCTTATTGTTAAACAAGTAATTTAATTATTGTTAAATTATTAAATAAGTAATTTAAGTAATTATTGTTGTTGATATAGGAAAATAAATATGTATTTAAGTACATATTTATATCAATGCTGAGGGAAAATAAACATTTTGCCATCATTAATTTAATTAATGGGATCTTCTTATGAGGATCTTTGGGACAGATACCTCAATAACTGAAAGAGCTGTGGCTTTCTAGAACAATTAGTTTGTTTTTAACTCAGGGGTTCTGTGAATTGTGAAACTGATTGTATTTTTCTCTTCTCTGCTAGGAAGCTCAGTTTGGTCCACCTTTGACGTAGAAATTTAATGTATTTTGAGTTACTAACCTTATTGTCTACCTTTATCTTGTTCCTTCTATCCTTTTTTTTCCATTGCTTGCCTATTTTTTTTTTATCTGATTAGGTCATGTGCATGTTACCTGTGATTCTTTTGGAGCTAGGTAACATAAAATAAAATGTTACCATGAAGGCAAATTTACTTCAGTGATTCCACTAGGAACTTTTTTCTTTTTAATTAGATATTCTGTGGGTGCTTTACTGAAATTTAAAATTTTGTTTTTGAACTTGAGTATTTATATTTCTGTAAGCCACCTTAAATTTTTTTTTGGAACAAGGCCATGCATAAATAAGTAAATCTGTTTACATATATATGTTTATATATGTTTATATATGTGTGTGTATACGTATGTATCTCTTTTGGTGTAATTTCAGTTTTAAGACTGTTTTCTAGTAGAAATATCTTAATGAGGCCTTCTCTGTTTACTTTTTCAATTTGTTAATACTCAGTTTTCATGAATAAGGTGCAAAACTTCAGGCTTTTGCTGCTTCTTGAGAAATGGTTTAAGGGTCACTTTAAATGCCATGACTGTTTCTTCATTACAGTTATTCATGATATTGCAAATTTATAGATGAGTACATAACCAGAAACTCTATTAAGTATCTGAGGTATGCATATTACTGAATTTATATCATGACAGTTTTTCATGTTAGCAAAAAATAGAAAGTATAGAAAAAATAGATAAGTCAACAGTAGAAGATTGTTTATAAAAATTGAAATTAGATAGGGAAGCCGGGATGGCTCAGTGGACTAAGCGCTCACTTTGCAGCCCTGGGGACTGAGGATTGAATCCCGGCCCTGGCCCATGTGGACCCATATGCTGAACTGGGGAGTGCCCCCAGTTTGGTTCTTGCTGGGGTGAGAGCCTGGCCCAGTTCCTTCCCTGTGCAGCCCCGCGCCCACCTGTAGAATGAAACTATGTGGAAAAACCAATGATGTGCAAATATGGAGACTGTTCTGGGCCCTCCCCCTTGTCTCTGTCTCTGTCTCTGTATCTCTTTCTCACTGTCAAAAACAATAAAAATAAATCTTTAAAAAAAATTTGAAATTAGGGTAGTATATTGTACATTGTACTGTAAATATTTAAGGATAAGTATTAAACATTATTTTTTAACATTGTACAAAGTGACAATAATCTCTAATGACAAAGATTCAAGAGTGACATTTTTTAGTAGCCACAAAGTTAAAATTTTTATTTGTGCTTTTTCCATAGGTTCTGATCATAAAACTGTTAGTCACTCCAAATCCTGTCCTGAAATTACTCTAAGATTTGAAAGTGGACCTGGTGCTGTAATACACTCCTTGCTTGCAGAAAAGAATGGATTTCTGCAATGCCATATAGAAAACTTTAGCACTGAGTTTCTTACATCTTCTCTTCTGAACATTCAACATTTTTTGGAAGATGAAACTGTTGCAACAGTGATGCCAATGAAGATACAAATTTCAAACACAAAAATACATTTAAAAGTATGTTAATAAATACTTTTATATTTTCATGTTATAAATGTTTACTTTGCCTATGAGAACTTAATGTTTAATAAGAATATGCCTTCTCTAAAATAGGTGCTTTGTCAGCATTTATTCAAATGAATTTATTGGTGTTTACAGTGAATAATGTAAAAAGCCTTCTTAGAAATTAGAAAATATCAAAATAAATGGGCAGTTTTCTCTCTGTATCAACTTAAATCATGTAAAGATATATTTCTTTTTTTTCCTGGTATCTGTGTTATTTAAATTGAGTATTACAAACTCTCTCTAAGCCAGAAAAATCCATCTACATTCAAATAGAAATACAGAAGTAATTCCAATATCCATTGCAAATGATGATGTCTGTCAGGACAGTGTTCTTATTTCTGGGACCAAGAATTGTTCAGTCTATATGTGCCTCTTCTTAGTTATAGGGGTTGTGTTCAGCTAGTTTTCAGATGATTCTCGAGTTTGATTGTTCTATAATTTAGATGTAATTTTAATGTGCTCATGGGAGGCGGTAGGCAAAGGTACAAAGTATTTACCCTTTCTGCCATCTTTTTCTGATATTTTCTAACATTTAAAATATGATTAATGTTTGTTAAGAAAATGATTATTTTAATTGTATCATTTACTTTAATAACAACATGCTGATACTGTTTTCTTTCATGTAGGATGACAGTCCTCGGAGTAGTACAATACCCCTTGAACCAGCACCTGTAGCTGTTCATATTGATCATCTTGTGGTAGAGAGAAATGATGATGGCTCTTTTCATATCAGAGGTAAATATAAAAACAATTTAAATGAATACCTACTGAAATTTGAAATTAAACTATGCATATGTTAATTGTTTTTTTCCCCTCATACTTATTATTTTATATGTATGTACATACGTAGTTGTAAATGATTGAGGGATACTTTCAGTTTATTATTTTTAAATATTACCTATGTATGAATCTCTGTCTCAGAAATAACTTATCTACAGTTGACTTAGTACCTATTCTATAAATGTGTTTGAATAAAAGTGAAAGAGGCTTGTATGGTCTTATATCTCTTGGTCTTACTTGGGTTTCTTGATCTCTTTCTTAGCTCTATTTCCCACTATTCTTCTATATCTACTCAACCAACCTGGCATATTCCCTGTATTGGAATTTGTTTTTCACATTCTGATCTCTTTGATCTTATTTGCGTGTTATTCCTCATTGGAATTGTTCATGCCCTTTCAAGGTTATCTGTAGCTTTCCTTTTTAATGAACTGGGGGCTTCCTGTATGGAAGGCAAGAACCTTCACCACCATGTCATACTGGCAGTTTCCAGTTGCTCAGCACGCAGTTCAGCATATGGGATTACATGGCTTGGAGCTGGGATTTGATCCCCAGATCTTGTGGTTGCAAGGCAAGCATTCAACCTGCTGAGCTATCCTAGCCTCCCCTAAAATAATAATTTTTAAACCATTAGGACTAGGGAAAAACTGAATGTAAGTATCCAATCAATTCAACAAAAGACCATATGGAATTAAAAGAAAGAATGGGAAATAGAAAGCATTAAATTAGAATATAGGAGTTAGTCATTGCAGTAAATATGAGTGGTTTAAATTCACTTGCTAAAAGGCAGAGGCATTGAGGTAAAGTTAAGGGGAAAAATTCAGGTATATGCTTCAGAAAATAAGGTGGATATATATATATAGATATAGATAAGGACTAACAAAAAGGAAACAAGTATTAACATTGAATTTAAAACAAAGTATAAAATAGGACAGATTTTTTTTTTTAGATTTATTTTTGTTTTTGACAGAGATGATAAGAAAGGGGAGGGCCCAGAGCAGTCTCCATAGTTGGTTTTCTACATAGTTTCATTCCACAGGTAGGTGTGGGGCTGCACAGGGCAGGAACTATGCCCTGGGGGCCAGGATTCCATCCTCAGACCCTGGGGTTGCAAGATTAGCACTCAACCCTCTGAGCCATCCTGGCATTTCCCAGATTTTTTTTTTTTAATACACTTCATCTTTTAGATCAATTTTAGGTTCACAGCAAAATTTAATGAGTGGTACGAAATTTCCCAAATATCCTCTTTCCCTCCACACTCCAGCCTCCCCTATGATAAACACCTCCCACCAGAGAGGTATAATACTTCTGTTACAGTTGAGAAACTACATTGACATGCCATTATCACCCAAAGTCCATCATTTACATTAGGGGTCATTCTTGGTGTTCTACATTGTCTAGGTTTGGACAGACTTAAAATGATATGTATCTGCCCTTACAGTATTCTTTACAGAGTAGTTTTACTGCCCTACCTGTGCTCTACCTGTTTGTACTCCCTCCCCTACCAACCCCTGGCAACCTGTGGAAAATAATATTGAACTTCAACATTTTTTTTAAAGGCAAAAATACAGACTTTTCCAGAATGTCATGTAGTAGGAATCATAGGTAGCCTCCTTAGATTGGCATCTTTCAATTAATAATATGCATTTAAAGTCCTCTGTCTCTCAGGCTTAATAGCTACTTTTTTTTTTTTAAGATTTATTTTATTGTTTTTGACAGAGACAGAGAGGAGGGGAAGAGCCCAGAGCAGTCTCCATAGTTGTAAATTTGTATCATCAGTTTTTGATGTGGCTTCATTCCACACAGGGGTCCACACAGGGCTGGAATTGGGCTGGGGGCCCCCTTCATGACAGGCACGCCCCCTCGTGCTAGGGGCTGAACTGGGAGGTGAGAACCGAACTGGGGGCCTCCTGTATGGAAAGCACTCCCCCCATTCAGCATATGGGTCCGCACTGGCTGGGGCTGGGACTTGAACCTTGGTCCCCGGCCTATGCCGTAAAGTAAGTGTTTAACCTGCTGAGCCATCCCAGCTTCCCCTCACTTCTTTTTAGAGCTGACTAATACTCCATTGTCTGTATGTACCATAGTTTACATCTTCCAGATTTTGGCAATTATGAATAAAGCTGCTAAAAATACCCATGTGCAGGTTTTTGTGTGGACGTAAGTTTTCAACTTTCTTGGGTAAATACCAAGGAGTGTTATTGCTGGATCTTGTGATAAGAGTATGTTTAATTTTGTAAGAAAGTAGATGACCATTTTATATTCTTAGTAGCAATGAATGAGACTTCCTATTGCTCCACATCCTTGCCAGAATTTGGTGTTGTCAGTGTTCTTGATTTGGCCATGTGAAATAGGTGTGTAGAGGTATGTTGTTTTAATTTGCAGTTTCCTGATGACATGATGTGTAGAGCATCTTTTCATATGCTTATTTGCCATCTGTTTATACGGTACTTTATTTGGTGAGGTACGTATTAAAGTTTTTTGCCCCAAAGAGATATTTCATATTGATAAAAGACTTTCCCCTAAGAAAACTTACCAGTCATAAATCTTTACCATCTGAAAACATACTGAAAAATATAAATCAAACCTATTTCAAAGAAAGTGAAATCGAATCATATCATATTGAGATAACTACAATCATATTGAAAAATTTTAACCTGCCTCTCAGTACACTAAAAATTTTAAGTTATACTGTAAGTACATAAGGAATTCTATTATCTAAATATTTTTGCTTTATATCCACTTGTGTACGCATATTGGAGAAATGTGGAATTAAACATCAGTTTATTGAGTAAAAACTAAAAATCAAGGTGCTTTGAAATTTCTTCCCCAGAATTTTTCCCTATATTTCTTATCTATTACAGTTAGGTCCATTTTTTATCAGTTATGAGCTATATTTTAATGTAGGAGTTAAAGGCAAAAGTAAATTATTGGTCCAGCAAGGATATACTATATTTGCATGCAAATCATTTCAATATGGAAATTTCATTTGGATTTGTCTTTTAAAGTTGTGCAGGTTAAAAAGAAATTACTATGTATCTAAATTGCCAGTGTGTTCTAATGAAGGCAAGATATCTATTTTTATTTTTTATGGCATGTCTCACATATATTTGTACACCTCATGTCTTAAAGTTTTGAAAATTAGAAGCTGTTCTTTATTGAATGCTTTATATTTTAAGAACATATATTTTTCTTATTTCATATTTTATAGTGGCACTTATGTGGATCTTTTCAGCAAGCAGTTAGGTAATGAATTAGGAAAAAGGCATATATTAATTTTTTTTTTTTTGTCATCAAAACTGTATTATTTGAACTTAATCAGCAGCTCTCATGTAAATTGTAGATGTTCCTTTCAGAAAGCTCATTGGAATATCTCCATTATGTTTTTATTCAGGATATTGGCATTGTAAAAAAGTCAAAGATTATTTTATTTTAAGGTAATTTTTTTTCATTGACACTGGAAAGAATAACATATCTCATTTCAGTGTATTCCTAAAAGCAGTGTTATGAAACAGTTTGTGTTATATTGTTTTTAGGATGTGGAAATTAATTGCATTAGGGTCTTTGTTGTATAAAGTTTATAATGTAACATATAGACTAATATACTACACATACAGCTTGTATGATAATGTATCATAAATATGACTCAAACTAATACATCAGCCATTATTAACAAGTATTAACAATTTTATTTGCTTCTTAGAATATAGAAGGGCTTTGGGGGAATGATTTGAATGGCTTTACTGTCTCAAACAGCTTATTAAGAATTTTGAAGTATGCTGTATTTTTTTTACTCCCTTACAGCAAATTTTTATGTAGCAAGTGAGAGCATGCAAAATAATCTCATTATTAACCATTTCAGAAATTAGTTGTGTTTGTTGCTGTGATAATGGCAGCCTACCTAATACTTTTCTTCACCACTTTCTGTTTTTTTTGGGGTTTTTTGTTTAGTTTATTCTAAGGTACACTTGCACCTGTTATGGTTGTGATTAATTCTAACATGAAGAAATAGGTGCTTTTATACATTTTTTGGCTGCTTATTCTAGTACTTCACTCTCCTTGGGAAACTCTTAAACAATTAACCAGTTACTCAGTAAAGACTATAAAGAGAAACGTCCAGTAATTTTTCAGAAAATTAGAAAGGTGCACTATAATTTCTTGCTTTAGTGAAATAACAGCTAATTAGTTAACTGTTAATAAGTCTACCAATAAGAGAAAAAGAGAGATGTTCGGTATGTATATATATATATATATATATGGTGTATATGCCATCTATCATTGATTACTTTTAAAGTAGTATACTGACTCTCCTCTTTTTTTCCACCCAATACATCTAGGTCCTAGGACCTGGCATATTCCCATCTGGATCCAATCTCTTTACTTGTTATATGTTGATTCACAATGCTAAAATCTTCCTTAGTCTATATAGGTAGTTTATCTCTTCCTAGGACATCTGTTTCATCTAAGCTACACTTGTCCAACACATGGCCCAGGATGGCTTTAAATATGGCCCAACACAAATTTGGAAACTTTCTTAAAACATGATATTTTGGGGGATGCCAGGATGGCTCAACATATTGAACTCTTGCCTTGCAACCACGAGGTCTGGGGATGGAATCCCAACCCCAGCCATCCAAACCCATATGCTGAACTGTGGTCGTGAAGGTTCTCACCTTGCAAACCTATATATGCTGAACTGTGACAGCGAAGGTTCTTGCCTCCCATGCAGGAGGCCCCCAGTTCGGTTTCCACCCTCCGCAACTCCACATGCAGCTGTGTGGAATAAAACTGTCACAACTATGGAGACTGCTCTGCACCCTTTCCCCTTCCCTTTTCTCTCTTCACCTCTCTCTCTTTCTCTCTCAAATGATAAATCTTTAAAAAAAATTTGAGTTTGGTTTTTTGGATTTTTTTTTTCTTAGACTATCAGCTATCATTACATTAGTGTTAGTGTATTTTATGTGTGGCCTAAGACAATTCTTCCAGCGTGGCCCAGGTAAGCCAAAAGTTTAGATAACCCTGCTCTAAGCTATCTAATTTATTGGGATACAGCAATTTCTCTACTTTTTTTCCTTATCTAAAGTTTTGTCAATTTTGTTCATCTTTTCAATGAATGCACTTTTGGTTTTATTTACTTTTTCTCTGTTGTTGTTGTGTTTCATAATAATGACTTCATAGAGATATATTCATTTTTTAGTTTTTCACAACAGAAATTAAGATTTATCAAGCACTTGAAAATGTTATCTGAGCATTTTATTTCTTTGATCAGATTCTCAGATGCTTAACACTGGAAATGATTTGAAAGAAAATGTGAAAAGTGAGTCAGTGCTGCTTACCAGTGGAAAGTATGATCTGAAGAAACAGCACAGTGTCACTCAAGCCACTCAGACAAGTCCAGAGGTCCCTTGGCCTTCTCAGTCCGTTAACTTTCCTGAGTGCTCCGTTTACTTTACTAGGGAACAGGTAATGGGAAAGCCAATTCATTCTCATTCAGTTTAAGCAATTAAAATAAATGTTAGATACTAAATTGAAACATTATTTATTTATTTAGGTAGTGCTTATTGAGTGCCTGTTATGAGCCTGTGCACTGTGTTAGATGCTATAGATACGGTGTTGAACAGGATAGAGACATTACCAGCCTTCACGCAGGTTGTATCTAATGGGAAGATAGAGGAATAAATTTGGGAGAATACCGGGTTTTAGAATCTAGGAAGGCTTCCTGAAGGATATACTCATTTTGGTGTCCTATTTTTAAGTTGTAAAAGTATTATATTTCAGAACATTGGAAAAATATTTTTAAACAACTTTCATACATTCTAACCTGTAGTACTATCAGTATTTTTAAAATTTCCTTTCAGGTTCTTTTCCATAATTTTTCTAAACAGTTGTATTTTTTTGTATATATACTACACATTTTTTTTACCTCACATAGTTTAACAAATATTTTTCCATATGGCTCCCTATGCTTCATATTTATTTTTAATGGCAGGGTAATATGGATGTGGATAAACTGTCATTTTAAACCTTCCTGTTAACATTGATTAACATTTGAGTTGCTTATTTTTTGCTGTTATAAATAGATAAAATGTCCAGCAGAAGTTTAATTGTCTGATAAAACCACAGAATTAGTTCATTTATCAGTTCAGCAGAATTTGTTGGATGTCACCTCTGAGCTAGGATATAGAATAAAACAATATACCGTCCTTATCTATTGAGAAACTCAAAGTCTAGTGAAAAAGATAGGAGTGTGCAATTGATGGTCCAAAGATATTGTGTCAAGTCCTGTACCAGAGATTGGGAAAATACAGGGAAATACTTAGCTTGGTCTGTAAGGCAGGAATTCTTAAGCTGGGATTAAAAGAAGTCTGACAACTCTTTTAAATTAAATGCATATATTTTAATGTATCTGTATAAATGTATTTTTCTGGGGAGAAAGTCCTTAATTTTATCATATCCTTGTAGTTAAGTGTTAGGGAATAGTTCTAAGAGGATAAAATACTTGAATTGAGTCTTACTGAGGGGAGGGGAGACCTATGGGCCCTAATGGGTCTCAAGCTCAAGAGAGTGGTTTGTGCTGGCTCAGGCTTGTATATGGTAGTTGGAGCCACAGGATTAGATGAGGTCATCTACGAGTGACTCAGGCGATAAGAGATGATGACCAATTGGAATCTAATAGAATATTAAAATCTAAGGGTTCTTAAATAGCAGAAGAAATGATGAAAAGTCTATACATGGAGAGGGATAAATATGAAAGAAATGTGGCATAAAAGGCAAAAAAAGGAGAGAGACTTAGGAAGGATAGGCAAGGTTAGCAGTGTCAAAAGCAACAGAGAGGTCCAGGGAGATTAAAATAAAACTAAACCATTATTAGATTTCAAAATTAGGAGTTAATGTTTTGAATTGCCGAGTTAAATCTTAAACATTTTTAAGTGCTTGAATGTGTTTACAAATAGCTTCTCAAAGCAATTTTCAGCTTAATTTGACTCTTACCAGCATTGGGTATTTTTACTGTTTCCTCACACCTTTAGCTGCTATATAGATTGTCTGTATTTTCTGCAAATGATTAAATTTTCTTATCTTCCAAATTTATCATTTCAGCTCATGGAAGAGAATGAATCTCTTAAACAGGAATTGGCTAAAGCTAAAATGGCTCTTGCAGAGGCTCATTTGGAAAAAGATGCTCTTCTTCATCATATAAAGAAGATGACATTTGAATAGCAGGAGTGTCATTCAGAAAAACTCAAATTTATACCTCTGGAG
This sequence comes from Craseonycteris thonglongyai, assembly GCA_004027555.1. Taxonomy (NCBI): domain Eukaryota; kingdom Metazoa; phylum Chordata; class Mammalia; order Chiroptera; family Craseonycteridae; genus Craseonycteris; species Craseonycteris thonglongyai. The sequence goes on from PVKE010000432.1 coordinate 90,974, forward strand.
TAGAGAGGTTGTATTTCTAATGTGATGTTACTAATTAGTGGAAGTCTTTTCTTTTCATGAAAAGACAATAAAATGTAAGTGGTAACTGCTTTAAAGCCAGGTTAGAAAGTATTAGGTACAGGCATTACAATCTTTTTGTTGTTTTATGTTTTGGGTTTAACCCTCTTTTAAATTGGTGTAATATAGGAAAGTCAACACATACTGTAAAATAATTACATGTCTAATGAAAAGAAGATATCATTTCCTAATTTTGATAACACACTGTAGGATTTTTTAAAAAGAAAAATGAAAACCTATTGTGTTCCACAGATTGCTGAATTTATCACTATCTGTTAATAATTACTGTTATTACTATTTAATTACTATTTACAAAGACTCAATTGCTTTTAGGGTTAATGTAAAATAAAAGGGGGCCTACATTTTGAATGCTATTAAAATAATGTACTTAAATTTATAATTAATTGATTACTGTAAAAAAGTGTCAGATTAATAAATTATATAGTTACTGGGTTTGAAAATTCTGGAACATCATCATCACTCTACTGAACTTAAAAAGTAACTTGAAAATGTGAAAAAGAAATCATTTTAAATGGTGTGTAAACTATAAGTTAAAGCTGTACATTTCAACCAAAGAGATGGTACAAGTGTAAAAATAAAAAGCACAAACTAAAAAAAAGCAGAGCATTAGAGTATATGGCCAACTGTTTTAAAAAGCATTACTTTTACATTCCTGGAAACATTTATTGTTAGAAGTAAAAGTAATTTAAATATCTTGCTAACAATTTGGCCACATTTTTAGCTATAAGAATTTTAATTAATACTATTTATACTATTTCTTTACCTTTGTCTTTTCTCTATTTAAGGAGGAGAATGTTTTCAGAGGATTTTCTTTTACATATACAAAAACCAATTTTTTACCATTCTTGTATCATATTACATGGATATTTGCACATATTGAATTTATATAGCTAGTTATGATTAGAGTTCGATGTGACATATAAACTGTCTTCTATAATAAAAATAATTGGTAAATTTTGAACTTTATTTTCTAGGGATTGTTAAGGTTGAAGTCAACATGAAAGAATCTCAATCATGCATTAAGAAATAAAAGTTCAAAAAAGACAAAAAAAAAAAAAAAGAAAGAAGAAAACAAAATAAAATAAAAGTTTAAGTGCTTAAAAAACAGCCTTTTAAAGATTTAAAATATATTTATGATAGAATTAAACTTAGTGAGATCTTTTTTAAAATTCACATTCCTAAACATAAATATATCTAAGGCAGAACATGAAACAGCTGGGGTACTTTTTTTCTAAGCTACTTGAAAATTTTAAACCACATAATGACACTTCATGGTGCTTTGCTTGTTGGCATGACTTATATAGCCATCCCTGTATCTGAGTAGCTGAAGGAAAACACATGTTTCATTTACTCAAGTGTTGGAGTGACTTAGATTTTTACTGAAAACAAAAACTGGCCTGTTTTCCCCATTCTGTAATACCCATTTTCATTGACATTATTTAAATACAGAGGTCCTATTTTGGGAGCTGAGGATATAGCAAAGAACAAATTGTTAATATTTTACCTCAGAGTATTTAAAAAATCATGTTAAACCATGTAAATCCAAAACTAGGTAATAGTCTTAGATTAAAAATGAAGGTCTAATTAAAGATTTAAAATATATAGCTCATATCCTTGATAGAGTACTGTTGGTTTATAGGCATATATTCAACAAAGGAGTCTCATGGAGGAAAGCAGAGTTAATAGGACGTTAACTTTTTCAGAGCTGACAGTGTTTCTCAGGATTGACCTATTTGCTCTAGGTCAGTGGTGTCCAACCTTTTGGCTTCCCTGGGCCACACATAAAATAAACTAACATTAATAATAGGTAATGAGCTAAAAAAAAAGTCACAAGAAATCTCATAATGTTTTAAGAATTTGGGTTGGGCCCCCTTTAAAGCTGTCTTGGGCTTCATGTTGGACATGCCTGCTCTATATAAATTTTAAATATATAGTATATGTATTTAGTGTTGTAGAAGCTGAATGTCTTATCCCTTTTCATTTTATTGGCCTCCCCAAGAAAATCATATAAACAATAGAGATAATAATGTGGTTCTGAGCGTTCTATATGCTTTATTGATTTTTTTAAAAATTAATACTATTTTTATACAGATTTAAAATTCTTAAAACACTTCTAAAAACACTATTTCATGTAATTCCCACAACAACCCTGGGAGGTTGGTATTATTCATATTTTAGAAGTTAAATAAAAACCTTAAGGCTAGAAAGAACAAGTGACTTGACTGAAATCACAATCAATAACCTGCTCTTTTGACTTAAATTCCAGTTATATGCTTTTATTTTAAACTTGTCATTAATTCACAGATTTTGAGGGGTGGAGAGAGGAATCACTGTCTTTTATCTGTTTCTCTTTTAGAGATAAAATAATACTTTTAATAGTGTATATGTATATGTGTATTATTCAAACTACTTAAAAGATAGTGGGAGGGTTTTGATTAAGTTAATACCAACATTTTTAGTGGTGTGAGAAATATAGAAATCTGTAATAAACTTAACAGAGTTTTTAAATCACCATAATTAGAAACACAGTTGCCATATCTTAATTTTTATTATTTTAATTTTTTATTTTTTTGGCCAAATCTCTAGAAGAGTTGTTAGTGATCAGGGGAAGAAAATCGTAATATGTTTTGCATTTTAATTTCATATATGTCAAAAACATTTTCTTCGTGTCTTGTATTTTTTTTTTCTCATTTTTTTTTAAAGATTTATTTTTATTGTTTTTTTTTTTTGACAGAGACAGACAGAGAGAAGGGGTAGGGTCCAGAGCAGTCTCCACAATTGACAGCATTAGTTTTCCATATAGTTTCACTCCACAGGTGGGCACAGGACTGCACAGGGCAGGAACTGGGCCAGGAGCCTCCCGCATAGGCCCTGGCAAGAACTGAGCACACCTCAGTTCAGCATATGGGTCTGCATGGGCCCAGGCCGGGACTCGATTCTCAGGCTCCAGGGCTGCAAAGTAAGCACTTAACCCACTGAACTGTCTCAGCTTCCCCTTTTTTTTTTCTCATTTTATCCTAGAATTTCAAAGGACCACCATGTTATGGTGCAGTTATGGTGCAGTATTACTTTTATAAGCTGTGTAAGAATGGCTATGTATGATTGCAGTCAAATGTATGTGGAAAAATTAACCAGGAATTTCTTTCTGTTTTTTAATTGTATTTATTGTCATTCAATTCTTGTCAATACAGTAGTTATTACTTCTGCTTTAACAAGTTTTTTATTAACTTCCAGTCTAATCATGGCATCTTCCTATTTCAGTCAATGGCAACACCTCCCTGGTTCCCCAACTAGTAACCTAGAAATCATCTTAGACTCCTTCCTCTCTCTAACTCTATTTCTCCACCCTCAGCCCCCTCCCCATCAGTTCATTACCAAGTTCTGTCATTTTACCTTCTAAACATCTCTCAGATTTGTCTACTTTTCTCCACTTCTCACCACTTTCCTAATCTAAGCTACCATTAGCACCTTTGGCCTGTGTAAAGGGAATTGCCTGCTAACTGGTCTTCCTATAGCTACTCTGGGCCTCCTTGGATTTATTCTCTGTATGTAGGCAGAGTGCTTTTTTTGAAGTGCAATTTTAATCAAGGCCACCACCTACCCCATTTTCACCCTAGCTTAAAACACTTTTGTGACTTTTCATTGCTTTTATGATGAAAACAAAAATATTTTATGTGACATATAAAATCATATATTAGGGCCACCATTTAGGGTAGCTCTGAGCATTGAAAGAATGTCTTAAAGCATTAAAACAATTACTGGCACATCACCTTAAAAATCACTAAATAGAAGTAGGTATTAATCACTTCTGCTTAGACATCCTCATTGTACCATGTTTCATTTACTTTGTGTTCTTTCATTGCACTTGAAATATCTGGAATAAGTGAATAAACATGCTTCTTCCATTTTGGAATCTTTGTTCTTTGGCTCAAAATACCTTTTTCTTGTTCATTGCCTAGCAAATTCCTATTTATCTTTCAGATCTCAACTTAATACATCACTTTCTCAGGGAAGCATTCCTTAATTTCTGTCACAAGACTGCGGTTATACATCATTGCATAAACACATACCTCTACTTAGCATTGAACACCTTTGTAATTTTATATGTATTTGTTTGATTAATGTAGACCCTCTCAATTGTAAACTCCATGAAAACAGGAATTGTGTTTTTGTTGTTTTTATTCAACTTTGTACTCCTTATGCCTCATACAGTGCCTGGCACGTAGTAGGAGCTCAATAAATTTGTTGAAAGAATAAAATGAATGGATGAGGTATTAGGATGTTTTCCAGTATTGAGTTCCTCTTCCCAGTTGGATTGAGCGGAGACGGAACATAGGCAGAAAAGTCGGTGGTGGTAGTTATTAAAAGGTACAGACTCCTTAAGTCCATAAAGGTAGGATTTGAGAGATGCCATACTGTGTTCTTCAGAATTTTGAATGTCTGAATTCTCAATTCACAAAACAAAATTAGCATATTACGTCATAAAACTATTGTGCCAGAATGTCATCTGGCTTGGATTATAACATTTGGTGTTATGGCTGTCAAGATCTGCCAATCCTATCAGCAAAACAGTGGAAATAAGGCCAAAGAGTAGAGGCTGAAAGTTTTTCAATTTTGAGAAATCAATACACAGGATCTGTTGTACATAATTCCTTAAAGTGCAAACTACTTTTTGCTTACACATAGAGATGCTAAGGAAAATAAATTTTTAGTATGTTTCAGTTTCCTTTTAGAATACATAAAATACTGAAAGTTGGAATTACACAGGATATACTCTTATATTTATGGATTTACCTTTACTGAGATTTCTCTTCACATGACTGAGTTATTGTCTAATATCCTTTCATTTCAATCTTTGTTTGCTTTGTTCTTGATGGTATTCACTACCAGTGAACACTTGCTTTGCAGCCCCGGGGTCTGAGGATTGAATCTCCAGCCTGTGAGGACCATATGCTGAACAGGGGTGTGCCACAGTTTGGTTCTCTGGAGTGAGCTCCTCATGTGGGAGGCCCCCGGTTCAGTTCCTGTGCTTCCCATGTGGGAGGCCCCCGGCCGATTCCTGCCCCACGCAGCCCCGTGCCCACCTGTGGGATGAAACTATGTTGAAAACTAATGACACAACTATAAAGACTGCTCTGGGCCCTCCCCCCTCTGTCTGTCTCTCTGTCTCTCTGTCAAAAAGAAAAAAAAAGAAAATACTTTTTAGAAGGCTTCAACGAGGTTTGAATCCTCAGAAGTACTGTCGCTAACAGATTGAAATGAAAGGATATTGGACAATAAAGTCATGTGAAAAGAAATCTCAGTAAAGGTAAATCCATAAACAGTTATAAAAGAATATTGTAGCAAGTCCGTTATTTTCCTATAAGATTTAAGATACGAACAAAAAAATGTGTTAGTCTATAAGTTAGTATTGTAACTTTTCTGTATAATTTAAGAGAATAAAGCTTTAAAATACTAGTTTATGATTATGGGCACAATGAATAAAAATGTGACTGTGTATGAAATCAACAGCTGAAAGGCGTAGGGCCAGAGCTGTTAAAGGAGCTAAAGAGAGAAGTGGTTTGGGCCTGAATATATTTTGAAGGTGCATCTCAAGGATTTATCATTGAATTGGAGGTGTGGTGTGAAAGATAAGATTGTAGGTGTGACCCATAGTTTCTGACCTGAGCTATTTACTGAAGTGACTGGTGAAGTGTTCATCCTCTCTGGACTTAAACCATTCAGCTGTGATTGCACACACGTGTTCAACAAACAAAATCCATACAGATAACTCTCTTAAGACAGGAACCATCTACTGTTGTTATCTTGACCATATCTTATATGTGTGTGTGCGTGTGTGTGCACTTGTTATTGCAGGGGAAGATAGTATGATGGATTTTCGCTTCTTCCCTGCAGAGCTTGAAGGAGTTAACGAGGGAACGAATAAAGATAAAAAGCAGAAGGGGTTTAAAGGTAGTTCTTGGCCATTCCACTGTTCAGAGGTCAAAGAGGTGAAGAACCAGGATAGGAGCCCAAGAAGCAGTAACAGGAGGAAAATGAGGACAGTGCCCTGAAAGACAAGAGAAGAAATTGTTTAAGAAGAAGGCAATTATTGGTTATGTTAAATGTTGCTCAAAGGTCAGAAAGATGGGGAGTGGAAATTTGACAATTAGATTGAACAATATAGACATATTTGGTGACTGGAACAGTTTCAGTAGAATAGATGGGCAAGACATTTGCATTGGGGCACAGGAGAGAACAAAAGAAAAATTGGAGAGAATGAGCATAAACAATACTTTCAAGGAATTTTACATAAAAAGGTAGGCAAACCATATAATTTACAGTCCAAACTGGAACACATTTGAAAAGGGCACCATTAGTAATTAAGCCAACATTTAATTAAGGTAGTATAAGCTGGAATGGTCATGACAAGCTGAAATGTCATTTTATGAAGGAAAGAAGAGAGGAGGGGGCTATGCCTGGAAGGAAAGAAGTGTTGATTTTTTAAAATTTATTTTTTTAAAGAAGGAAAAAATAGGAATGATCAGGTAGAATGGGAAGTTTTTTGTGGGGGAGAAAAGACATTTTTTGGAGCAATGTCTGAGTAGGCAGGAGGGGATGGTATATAGTGTACATGTGAAATGGCTGATTTTAGGAGCACAGAAGGCAAAGAATATGGAGACAACTGCAGGTAAGAGAGGTGCTGTCATGGGAACTTGTGGAAATTTTCTTATGCAGGTTTATATTTTCTCACTGAAATAGCTAGTGAGATAATTTCAGTGAGGATTAGGGAGGTTTTCTTTAGGAGAGAGAAAATATGACATAGGCTTCTAAAAGAAATGAATAATGACAGGAGTAGAGAAATACAGTATGAATATCAAGCACTGTTAAGGTCCAACTGCAGTTAAGCGTGTTATGGATACTAGTCAACATGTTTGTTTTTCTCAGGGCAGTTTTTACTGTTCCGTATAGCCAGGGAGAGAGCTGAAATTCGGATTTAATCAAGGTTTATTGTTTAGCCAAGTATAATGAAATAAGAGAAAGCAAAGGAATTATTTTATTTAACCTTATATAAGCTAACATAGTGTATTAGTTTCATAGGGCTGCAATAACAAAGTACCACAAACAGTTTAAAACAACAGACATTTAATTTCATGATTTTAGAGACTAGAAGTCTACAATCAAGGTGCTAGCAGGGCCAGTGCTCCCTCTGAAGCTTCTAGGGATGGGTCATTCCTTGCCTCTACCAGCTTCTGATAGCTCCAGGCATTCGTTCCTTTCTTGGCATGTGGCAGCAGAATTCAAATCTCTGCCTCTGTCTTCACATGGTTGTCTTCCCTATGTATGTCTATATCCAAATTTTCCTCTTTTCATATAGACAGTAGTCATACTGGATTAAGGCCCACCCTGATGACCTCAACTTGTTTACATCTGCAAAGACCCTGTAATGAAGTAAGGTCAAGTTCATAGGTACTGGGGGATACTAGGTACAAGTTCTAGGACTTCAACATATCTTTTGGGAGGACACAAGTTAACCCGTAACACTTGAGCAGAGACAAGTAAGGACATGAGTGGAATAAGAGACAATGAAATAGTGGTCAAGTCAATGTATTGTAGATCCCAATGATAGTGAACAGTGTTTGGAGTTGGGATTCTAGAAATAAGGTAGGGATGGAAGGATAGGATGTTTGAAATTGAGGTTATGTAGAGGTTAATTAGTGGTAATGAGAGATCTAGAATGACTTTCAGAGTTGACTTGAGTAGCTAACAGAGTGAAGGCTAATGTCATTGAAGGGGGCGCGGGGGACCAAAGAAATGAGAGGCCAGGGTGTCAGATGGATTATCAGTAAGGATCTTAAAGTTCCCAAGAATAATGACAAGGAGTATTAAAAAGTGAAATGATCCAGGAGCTAAAATGCTCAAGGACCAAGGAGGAATAAACTATAGGTTGGAAGATAACTTAGTATGGTCTGAAAGTACAGGATTCAAAGATGACTGTTTTTGATTTTTTAATTAATTTATTTTTTTATTGTTTTTGACAGAGGGAGAGAGAGAGACAGAGAGAGTGACAGAGACAGAGAGAGAACTGAACTGGGGGCACTCCCCAGTTCAGCATATGGGTCCACATGGGCCGGGGCCGGGATTTGATCCTCGGTCCCTGGCGCTGCAAAGTGAGCGCTTAACCCACTGAGCCATCCCAGCTTCCCCAAGATGACTGTTTTTGAAGAGAGGAAAGAGGGAAAATGTCCTAGAAACACTAATAAAATGCAAGAAAAACATCCATCCCAAACTTCAGGCCCTGTGACACAAAGCATGTGGGAGGAAAACTGCCACTAAAGAGTGCTGCAGGAGAAGCAGGGCCCTTATGAGAGAGAGGTGTCAGTTCAATAAAGTACATAAAAGGAAAAAAAGACATTAAGGAAATTGTGATTTTGCTGATGACTGCCTTTGTGTCCCAGAGGGACTCACAGTGGAAAGTATTGGGATACTGGAGAGGGATGGAAGATAGGGTCAGCAAAGGTGATATGCAGAGAAGTGTAGGGATTAATGTCTGGAGAGGGATGTGTTAAGAAACGATGGCTTGTGATTGGTGACATAAATAGGGACCAGGGGTATTATGACATTTGTTCTTTTGGCCCTAGAGATGAAGGCAGTGGTGAAGCTATGAGTTTTAAGGGGAAGGAAAAGTGGAGTCTTGCCTGGGTCACATGTGATTCAGAAGCCCCGGATGGATAATAGTATATGGAGGCTTGTAAGGATGGTCTCACTCTGAGCACATGGATTCTCTCAACTTCTTTATAGCAATTGTCAGTATTCAAAATGATCTTGTATATTTAATTACTTGTTTTGTTTTTCTTTCACACTAGAAGTAGCCTTTGAGGGCAGATATATTGGCTGTCTTCATTTTTATAGCACTGGTGCCTAGAACTGAGCTTGGCACATAGTGCTTAATAACTCTGCTGACAGATGAACATAGCAAGATTCAGTTCTCATTCTACTGCTGGGTTTAAGGCCTTTTGAAGACACTTACTCTTTCAATTAAACCCCGTCCCATCATATGATCAACTTCTCACTGTCACATCAGATCATTTATCAGCATTCAAACATACTAGTATCTCCCATCTTTAAAAACAAACTTCCCCTGAGCCATTATCTCTCCAGACATTGCTCTAGTCTTCATGGTTAAAACTCAGAAGAGTTGTCTAAAACAAGCTGTCTCCATTTACTCTAGTCTCAGTTCCACAGCAACCTGAAGTTCCACCCCTGCAACCACCACTCAATTGAAACTGCTTTTGTTACCATCAACCTCTGCATTGCCATATCTAATGAAAATGTGCATGTCCTCACCTCGTGGGACTTTTGGCAGTTTTTGACACCATTGAATATTCCCTTCTTCATGACCTCCATGATTCTAACACTTTGTTTTTCTCTGAATTCATTGTGTATTCCTTTTCTACCTCCTTTCTTTTCTTCTCTATCCAACCTTTATATTCTTAGATTTCTATTCTTTTCTTTCCTTAGGTAATCTTACTTATTTCCTTTAGTTTTTAAGAATCGTCTATGTGCCAGGACTTCCAAAAATATATCTCCAGCTCAGACCACTATTCTGAACTCCAACTGCCTACTTAACATCTTCAGTTGGATGTGTCACAGGCATCTCACACAATGTTCAAAATAGAACTCTTGGTTCTCCTTTCTCCTCTCCTCTTTCCATGTTAACAATCAACATGATAATCTTTGAGTATTTCTTGCTTTATTAAATGGCACTACTACCCACACAGCCAGAAGTCTGGATCGTTGTTTCTACAGTTTCTTTGAACTTGTCCTCATACATGCAATCCATTAGCTTGTCCTGTTGAGTCTCTCTACACATATTTCCATTTCCACACTCCTTCCCAGTCCAAGCAACATAATTTCTTACCTTCAATAGCCTCTCAACTTCCATCCTTGTCCCCCTCCCATCTGTCTTTTTAAAGAGCAACCAGAATGATCTTCTTAAAATAGAATGTGGATGTGTCACTCCTCTACTGAAAATAGATAATTGATTTTCAATATACTTAAAATAAACCTCCAAATTCCTAGCATGTCTCACAAGGCCCAGCACGATCTGATTCCTGCCTAATCTGCCGTGCTTCTCTCCACTACAGCCTTAATTTAAGGAAATGCTCCCATGTTATTCCTTCTGTTTGTAATGCTGTTTGCCCAATTCTTCACCAACGTAAATACTCAGGTTTTAAGTCCCAGCTTAAATGTTATTTAAGTGTTTGGTTTTTAATATAATGGGCAGATACACTTAACTAAAAACAAGAAACTGGAATTAATTTGTTTTATTAGATTCATTGATTACTTCCAGCTCTTTCATAACATGACTTCCCCTTTTGGAGTTGTTTTGATTCTCCTTTCAGTCATCTGTAATATTTTTTAAGAAAAGTTTTCAGGAAGGATGTATTAGTGAGATATTTTTTTCTAAGAATTTTTACATCTGATAATGTGTCCTCATAGAAAATGATAGGTTTTTATTTTCATGTTACAATATTTTCTTCCTCTTCTGAAAGAGGCACTGTTGGTTGCTGACCCAACAGCCATTTCCCCTTCTCTTTAAGAGAACTCTGGTATTGTTTGGATAATCTACCCTTCGCCATTCAGTCATGTGCTAAGCCAACTGCATTTCTTGTAAAAGTGATTGGTTTAAGAGTGGGCATGTGACACAAGTATAGCCGGTGGGATCTTTCTTCTGCTTGATATTGTCATGTCTACTTGTAATTCCTGGAATTGTAGGACCATCTTATGAACAACAGAATGAGTAACAAAGGATAAGACTGATACCTTGAGCGTGGCAAAGCAGAATGATGGAGGGAACCCTGGTCGTTGAGCCACTAAATTAACCAATTTCAGAACCTATTAACAAATTCTTATATAATAAATCTTCTTTATTGCTTATACCAACTGTTAGGCTTTCTTTTTCTTTTAACTAAAAATCTTCTGGTACACAACTTTCAGTTCTATTTGTTGTTCCATTGCTTCATCGGGGAAATATAAGGTCAGCATGATTTTTATTCCTTTACATATAATTTGTTTTTGTTGACTAATTGCTAGCAATATTTTTAAAAACATGTTTTAAAATGTCTCTATAGCACTTTTTTTTTTTTGGTACTTGGCCTTTTAATCTAGCAGATTAAACTCTAATAATAAAGTTGTCTTTAATTATTTCAATAATTCTTGCTTTTCCTAATCCTTCTGTTGATCTTGCTTTAAATGTAAAATCAAAAATGTTTAAATCAAAAACAACTAACTCATCAGGGTTGCCTATAATCCCTCTGTATGCACAGTTTTACTTTTCAAGTAACCTATTTCATGCTTTCCCTTCTTTCTACACACTTCCAACCACCTCCTTCCATGAAAACCTGTGACTTTATTTCACTGTGAAGATGGAAGTAATCAAAAGAGAATTTCTATATCTTCTTACCCTATGCCAGATATGAAGATGTGTACCCACTCAGATTTCCCTTCAAGAAAGGACTAGTTGCCCAATTGCTAGGTATGTGGTTGGCTGATAGCTTTTAACTGTTAATGTCTTCAGGATCCACTTTAGCTTTCAAGCTGAGGCTTCTCCTTGGGCCCCCAGCTGATGACAGAACAAAGTGGTGTGCAAGGACATACCCATTTCCATCCAAGGTGGGATTCCTCTAAATGGGCGATTTTGATTCTAGCTGGCTAGTAGAGATTGTCAGGACAGCATTGCAGACATCTACATGGTGATGCGATGGCTTCCTTGACCTATAAGTTTCACTTCACAGTAATAATTTTAGGCTCCTCATTGTGTTTCAGTGTCTGCCTTTTGGAAAACTTAAACACCCTCTGAACCTGAAACAGCCCCTAAATCTGACTCTCTAACAATATCCGTGCCTATATACACTACCTTGCACAAGTGAAATGTGTGGACTGCTGACAGGCCAAAGCCAATTTTCATGAACACTACTGCTTCTAAACCACTCAAGCTGTTTTCTTCTGAAATGTTTTCCCCTCTTCCGTACATTATCAATTTTTCTCTTTCTGTAGGATTATTTTCACCAATACAAACATGTAAAATCGCTCAACCTATAAAATATAAATAAATAACTTTTCAGGCAGCTTCTATTTTTTTTTTTACTCTCTAAAAATCTCTTCAAGGTACTGTATCTCTCTCTTTTTTCATCCCTCCCCATTTTATCTTGAGCCAACTCCCATTAGACTTTGTCTTTACTATTTCATTGAAACTGTTCTCCCATCTCCACTTTGATTTCTCAGGAACACTTGACACAGTTGATCATTTCTTCCTTTTGAAACACTTGCTTCATTTGTTTTTTAGGACTAACTCCTGTGTTTTTCCTCCTACCTTGCTGGCTGCCCATTCTCAATCTTTTTAAATGAATTCTGCTTATATTCCTAAGTATCCCTAGAGTCAGTTTTTGGTCTTCTCTGTCCATACTTATTTCCTATATGATCTCTTCCAGTCTCATGGATGTAAGTTCCACAAATAGATCGACTATTCCCATATTCATATTTCTATTCCTGACTTCATACCTGGACCTCATATATTCAAGTTCCACCTGGGTATTTGTTTATACTTGGTGTCACAAAGCTGACCATGCACAAAGTGGGCATCAATTTAAATAGTTTGGGATGAATTTATTTCATTAAAAAATTTTTTTTAAAAGATGTATTTATTAATTTTTGACAGAGAGAAACAGAGACAGAGAGAGAGAGAGAAGGGGGAGGGCCCAGAGCAGTCCCAGCTTTCCCAAGATTTTCTATTTTTTAATTGTAGATTTATGCAAAATATTTTAAATATTTGTATAGGTTCTTTTAAAAAAAATTTTTTTTTCTTTCTTTTCTTTTGTTTCATTATATAATTTCCCAGAGAAAGGTTTGAGATTGCTTTAAAAACAACAACAACAACAACGGAAGCCGGGATGGCTCAGTGGGTTAAGTGCTCAGTTTGCAGCTCCGGGGACCGAGGATAGAATCCTGGCCCCAACGGCCCCAACCGTGTGGACCCATATGCTGAACTGGGGAATGCCCCCAGTTCGGTTCTCACTGCGGTGAGACCCCGGCCCAGTTCCTGCCCTGTGCAGCCCCACGCCCACCTGTGGAATGAAACTATGTGGAAAAACAAATGATGTACAACTATGGAGACTGTTCTGGGCCCTCCCCCTTCTCGCTGTCTCTGTATCTCTCTCTCTCTCTCTCTCTCTCTCTCTGTCAAAAACAATAAAAATAAATCTTTAAAATGATGTTGATAAACTGTATGCTTCATCTGTTCCATAATTTTGCCAGCTTTCAACATCATGCTTATTAGCATTTAGTTTCTGGAATCTGTTTGTTTTATGTTTAAAATCCATTTTTTCCCATTTTGAAAATGGAAACATCTGTGCATCTTCAGTCTTCTGGCAACTCCTATGTTCTCCATTTCTCAAAATTAATTGACAATTATTCTATCATTACATCACCTTGTATTATGTTTTGTACTCATGTAATTCATCTGTGGCTGAAGACTTAAACCAATTTAAAGGAACTGTATATTCTTATGCTTCACTTGTCTCATAATCATGTTTATTTAACCTCTTATTTTTGAAAATTATTTTTCTTAATATAAGCAACATGATAGTTAATAATAATTTACTACCTATAGTAGGCTTTTCCTTCTAATTTTTTTAGATCCAGTAAAAAAAAAAAAAAAAGTGATCTAATTACCACATTTTTTTAAACTATATAGTAAAGAACACAGTTTTTAGAAAGATTAATCTTTGTTTGCCTATTTAAATTTTGATAAATTGTAGGCTTCAGTGGAAGGTATTGAACATGATTATTTTTCTCTAAATGTTATCCTGTTCTGTGAGATTAAAAATTAAAGGTTTCATAAGGATAGTAATAGATCAATGGAACAGAATTAAGAATGCAGAAATGGACACACACTTATATGGTCAATTGACTTTCAGTAACGGTGTCAACGAAATTTAATAGGAAAAGAATAGTCTTTTCAAGAAATGTTCTTGGGACAACTGTATATCCACATGGAAAATAAATGAACTTTGGTACTTCTTCACACCATACACTGAAATTAATTCAAAATGGACCATAGACATAAGTGGAAGGGCAGAAGTGCATACAAAGCATAGGAGAAAAATCACTGTGACCTTGGGATAAGACACAAAAAACATGAGCCATAAATGGAAAAGCTAATAGAATTAAAAAAAAAAATTTTTTTTGCTTGTTGAAAATACTTTTAAAAATGCAAAGGCAAGCTATAGCTTGGGAAAAAATATTTAAAAAATGTATGTCTGACAAAAGACTTTTATTCAGATCTAATTAAGAATTTTTACAACTTAGTAAGATAAACAACTGAATTTTAAGAAACAGGAAAAGATTTGTACAGGTGCTTGCTTATTGGTCATTAGGGAAGTGCCAATCAAAACACTGTGCGATACACACCTATTAGAATACCTTAAAAAGACTGAAATGACAAGTGCTGATGAAGATGTGGCAGTCATTGGAAAACAGTTTGTCATTGTCTTAAAAATGGAAACATACGAGGGCTGTTTGGAAAAAAATCCAGCCATTGTCAAATTGAGAATGGTTACATGGCTGGATACTTCTCAGACAGCCCTCCTATACCTACTACATGACCCGCACTGCCAATCCTAGCTGTTTAACTAAGATAAATGAAAACATATGTTCACAAAAAAATTTGTACATGAATGTTCATAGCAGCATTATTTATAATAACCAAACAATAGAAACAACAAATATCCATTAGCTGGTCAACATATAAACAAAATGTGGCATATGCATTCAATAGAATACAATTAATTTAGTAAATAAAACAGTTAACTTGATATACAGAATGATGTGGAAGAAAATAAAAAGCATAATGGTAAGTAAAAGCGGACACAAAAGACATGAAATATGAATATGAAATTCTGTAAAACTAAAAAATATAGCAATAGAATACACACCAGTGCTTGGCTTGTGGCTGGCTTTGAAGGATGGCTTTACTGCACAGGAGCATAAGGGAATTTTGAGGGTGATGAAAGTATTTGGAAATTGATAATACTGGTGTTTGCACAACTCTAAAACTAATATAGCTTTATACTTAAAATGGGTGAATTTTATGTTATTTAAATATGCTTCAGTAATGATTTTAAGAGTGTATGCATTAAACCTGAAAGTGATTTCTCTTAAAAAAGGATTACTGTTCAGCAAATAAATTGTTGCTGATGAGCATCAGTTTAAAATCTCCAACAATTCACTTTCTACAAAACATAATTGTATTTGTTCAGTAAAGTTATTATATTTAAAAATCCTAATCATATTGTAAATAATTTGATAGTTATAATTTGAGTAATACAATTGTGGGATTATTAATATAACAGTAAAGTTTGCAGTAAAACTCCATTTATTTGAAATTTAGTTATCTGTAACAAATGCAGGAATGTATAAATGATCAAAAATATATTTGTATTTTGAGATCACAGTGTATATTATACATTAAAATTATATACTTTTTTTAATTGTTAGATTTATTGGGGTGACATTGGTTGGTAAATTATATACTTTTTAAGGTAAGTCACTGTAAAAAACATTATTTGCCAAAATGAATAGAATAGTTTACACAGGGAATAAAAGTGTATAAATGAATAAATATTTATTTAGCTATTTATTATTGTTCTTCATCTTTGCCACCACTATCATGACCTCCCATTAGAAGAAATTTTTTTTCAGCTATTCTGATTCTGGACCAAAACTTCTAATCATAAGACTTTAGGAGCAGTCCAAAAGAATGGCATTTCTGTTAACAAAGAAATGAACTCAATGCAAGGTCAATAATGCATCTCAGAAGTAGTTTCTTGAAATAATAGTTTATTGCAGTAACAGTTATTTAAGAGAAAATGTAACAAAAATTAAGATTTGAAGTGATTTCTAGGGATAGCTAAATCTAACAGATTAATTTGAAGATAAATTTTACCTTCAGAATACCATTTATTCTATGAGTATTGTCTTGAAAGAGGTCACTAGCCTCTTAGATCAAATATAAAGCAAGGTCAAAGAATTAGGAAGATGAAATATGTACGTCTCTTTAACCTATCAGACAGCACCTCTTCTAGAGCTTTACCCCCAAACATTCATTGGACAATGTATTTGCAGGTATATACACAAGAATTATTTTGCATTGTTATTAGTTATCTACAATTTACCAAGTTTGAAATAGCTCAAAGGCAATAAAAGGCAGAGAAATTCCATATAATCAGAATCATGTAACCCAGAGGGTGTGATCTAAACAATGTACAGTTCTCCATTAAAGTACATTTTTCTCCTTACAGGCCTAAGAAGAGGCTATTTACCCAAATGAACCAACTATTTCTTTAGATAAATTTATTTTAAGGAAGTTCCTGAAGGAAAACAGTGAAATTATTTATTGGAATTAGAATTGCCTTCCTGGGTAAGAATTTCCTGGGAGTAAATTTAAAGGTCATGTGTACACAGGTGACCTCAGTTCTCAGTATTACTAGTTAAGCTATATGTGTGTGAGTGATCTCAATTCTCATACATTTGCTTTCCTGCAAATTTTCTATCTACCTAAAAAGGAAGGGTTCAGGTGAGGAACCCTATTATCCTTAATTCCCATCTCTCCATATTTGAAATGCCTCATCCTTCTCCTAAAACCTAGGATTTTGGAAGCCAAAAGCCAGGAAAAAATCCTTCAAGCTATTACCAGGTACCTCTTTTGATTCAGCATGAGATACCTGATAAAAAAAAATTTTAGGGGGGGAAGTCAGGATGGCTCAGCTTAAGCGCTTGCTTTGTAGCCCCGGGGACTGAAGATGGAATCCCTGCCCAGGCCCATGTGGACCCATATGCTGAACTGGGATGTGCTTCCCGTGTGGGAGGCCCCCAGTTCAATTCTCACCCTCTGGTTTGGCCCCTGCCTCGAGGGAGCGTGCCTCCCATGTGGGAAAGCCCCAGTCCGGTTCCCGTCCTGTGTGGCCCCCGCCCACCTGTGTGGAATGAAACCATGTTAAAAATCCATTTTGCCATAAATCACAACTATGGATACTGCTCTGGGCCCTCCCCCTTCTGTCTGTCTCTGTCTCTGTCTGTCAAAACAAAATATTAAAAAAAAAAAAATTGGGGGTGGTGGTGTGGAATAGGGATGCTAACAGGACAAAGGGAAAAGGGAATGGGAGAGGATGATTCTTTTTCAAGTTCTTTTTTTCTTTTGCCACATTCGTAACAAAAATGAGTAATATATATTTAGAGAAGAAAGTTATCCAACAGAATAAGTTTTACTGTGTTTTATTGAAGGTATTTTTAATGTGCTTGTCTATTTCATAGTGTTTTAAGAAAAGTAGTTCACCAAGTCCCTACCTACCCTAGTTTGAATGTCTGTTTTCTTTCCTTAGCCTTCCCTCATTGCTGGGCCTCACTGGGATTTTCTCTGTACTGCCTCTATAATTATAGATACTATAAAATAATTCCATTTAACTTTTTCTAGACTCTAGATATTTACAGTGTCTTTCTTATCAAGTTGGGCTGCAATAATCTACTTTGCATGTAGGTTCTTTCACCTAAAGCAACATATTCCAACAAGGAAACAAAAAAGTGAAATTACTTGTCTCAAGTTGCAGGGTCTTTAAATGATTTAATTCTTTCTCCTTCTTTATTCAAAATCTTAGATCAAATTTATTTTAGTTAAGTGAGATCTATTTTTTCTATTAGTAAATGTGATGCTGTAGTTTTTAAGAAAAGGAATTGAATGATGGAGAGTATTGGGGAGGTTCTTATCTTTTCTCTTTCCTTCCTAGATTAGTTCCCTGTAAAAGTACTGAAAGGCTCATTTATTTTTATGTATGAATTATATTAATGTATGTATTAATGTAGTGTTTATTGATATATTAATATACTAATTACTACCACAGTATTTTTTTCTGATTTTACAGTTTTAGTACATGCATGGGAAACATACCTACCCATGTGGGATGTCCCCAGTTTGGCTCCCATGTAGGAGGCCCCCAACCTGGTTCCTGTGCTGTGCAGCCCTGAACCCACCTGTGGAATGATACTATAGCGAAAAATGAGGACGAGCTGTGGAGACTCCTCTGAGCCCTCCGCCTTCTCTCTGTCTCTCTGTGTCAAAAAACAAACAAAAAAACCCAAAACAAAATAATTAGGAAAACATGGGGAATTATTTTTATTTTTTGTAATAAAAAACAGAACAGAACTTTATCTCAACTCTATCCCCATACTTGATTGCTAGTTTCATCATAGGCATAGTATATTAAGGCGGCAAAGGCTAGTGGAGGCCATCATACACAGTTTCATTTTACATGTGTGCAAACTGAGATATAGTCTAATTGGTTCTTTTTCTGGCTCTTCTGATATATACAGATGCAAAATATCTTGATAAAATCTGAATGTTTAAAAAATCTGGATTTTTTTTTTTTGGCCTCTTCAGATTTTTGGAAGAATGTCTTCACTTTTAATTTGCATGTTAGTTCCCATGCAGCCAAGACTTTGTCCTCTAAACAAGAAGCTATAATGTAACTGAAAACAAATTACTGCCTGGAACTGTGGAACTGAGTCTTAAGAGTAAATCATTACTAATGCTTATTCTATTAGGGGGATGAAAGGGGGTCGATTCAGATAAGATAACCCAGAAATCTCCCGATCACTAAGCCATGGTTAAATGTTGCTTGTGAAAAATGGGGGTGATTTTTAGCTTTGACTAGCTGAATACTTACAGTATATTCTGGGAAAGGTGTGTTTTGCTTAGGTGGCAACAAGAGGAAAGTGGAAGAAGAATTTCTATATGCCATTTTCAAAATGAATTCTATGGCTTCTTTTACTGGTCTGCTAGTCCCATTATGTGATCATATTATTATCACATATATCATCTTATCTAAAACAGATTCTAAAACAAAACAAAAAAAACACACTAGCTCAAAATCTACTTCCTTCAGGTAACCACAATTTACCTAATCCTTTTAACCATTCCAATGCAATTTCAGAACACTGAATTCCATATATATATATATATATATATATATATATAGAGAGAGAGAGAGAGAGAGAGAGAGAGAGAGAGAGAGAATGGTTACATGGCTGGATACTTTCCAGACTCTCTCTCTCTATAGATATATATAGTCTCTTTCTCTGACACACACACACACACACACACACACACTTACATTGTTCCTTATCTCTGAATGTCTTCTAAGTGTTCTCTAGTTATTTAAAATATCTGCCCAGGGAAAGCTGGGATGGCTCAGTGGGTTAAGTGCTCGCTTTGAAGCCCCGGAGACCGAGGATCGAATCCCGACCCCGGCCCATGGGACCCACATGCTGAACTGGGGTGTGCCCCCAGTTCAGTTCTTGCCAGAACCTATGTGGGAGGCTCCCGGCCCAGTTCCTGCCCTGCGCAGCCCTGTTCCCGCCTGTGGAGTAAAACTATATGGAAAACTAATGTCAACTATGGAGACTGCTCTGGGCCCTCCCCCTTCTCTCTGTCTCTGTTTCTCTCTGTCAAAAATCAATAAAATAAATCTTAAATAAATAAATAAATAAATAAATAAAATAACTGCCCATAGCAGGCAATCCTGGATTTGAACATTGGCTCACTTTCTAGCTGCATGATCTTATAATAACCAGTTTCCTCACCTGTAAAATAGGAATTAAAATGGTACCTATCTCATGGGACGGTTATGAAGGTTAAGATAACATATGAAAAGCATTTAGCATAGTGCCTGGTATATAGTAACTACGCATCAAGTGAGTGTGATAATTATAGGCTGGTCCATTTTATTTTTTCCTGGGGGCAGTAAGATATATTGGGAAGAGCATGGGCTGTACAGAGTCAGTTCTGGGGTTCAGTTGTCACCACTTACGGTGTGCAGTATCCTGAGAAATTTAATGAGTCCTTTGTGCCACTGCTTCCTCGTTCCCCAGAAGGATACACTTGTAATATCCAGTTCACTGGGTTGTTGAGGGCAAGGCAAAGCACAAGGTGTCACAGGAAGTTTCAAAAGAAAATAAACACGTGTTCTCTACCCCAAGCAAGGAGAGCATCTAACAAAATCAAGCCAACCATGCATGTGAATTGCTGATGATATATTCAGATTGCAGGGGTCTCTAATCCATGCCCATTTATATTCTCCCAGTGCGGATGTGGTGGAATTTTCAATGAGAGCCTTTTCCCTGGTATTTCCACAAATCAGCAGATCCTCAAAGCCCAACTGAAAAATGGGGCTGATGAAAGACCCTAGCAAAACTGGGACAGTCACAAACTATTCAGGGGGCAGCGCCACAGAAACCAGGACAAAACATACCTCCCTTTTCACTAAGGACAGCTCTCAGCCGTCCCCGGAGGTTACGCGGGTCAAGGTGCCTGGACGCGGACAGAAGCTTCCCAACGGCACCAGCCTCCCATCTCCGTCATGGAGGATCTTCCTCAGGCGTCGTGACTGACCCGGGGCGTGGCGCGGGCGCCGGCCCCGCCGAGGGGGTGTTCGCGGCGGCCCGAGGAACTCCAGTCCTCACACGGTTAAGCCTCTTGCAAGGAGACGGGGGCCCCGCCTCCTTCCCCGGCCTCCCGCCCAACTTGGGACCGGCCCGCGGCCGCACCTGCCCGCGCGCGCGCGCCCCTCGCGCGCACGCGCCGCCCGCCACGCGCGCACACGCCCCCCGCGCGCCGGCCGCCACGCGCGCACACGCCCCCCGCGCGCACACGCCCCCCGCGCGCCAGGCCTCAGCGCCCCGCGGGCAGACCCGGTGCCCGCCCGCCCCTAGCCCCTGCGCCGCCGCCCTCGGCACGCGCCCGCCGCGGCTTTTTCGCGCCGCCCTGCCTCCTCGGTGCGGGCCGCGGCCGCGGGAGCCGTAGCCGCCACGCTGTTCTTCACCGTGGGCCGCCGCCTCACCACCGAGCCAGCCGGGCGCGGGAGCTAAGGAGAGCCCGGGCCGGGGCGCGCGGGCCGCGGCCGCGATCGCTCGCTGCGCTCAGGCTTCGGGGAGAGCGGTCTCCGCCTGCTCTTGCTCCGACCTCCTCAGTCCTCACCAGCGTCCCCGCCCGCTCCTCAAAAGCACCCCGAGTCCCCACTCGCTCACGCCCCGCCCGCGGGAAGGAGGCCTCAGGAATTCAGGGGAGTGGCTGTGGGGGCGCGTCTTGGCTGCCAGCTGGGCCAGCCCCTCTTCCCAGACATGGTCTGATCCCCATTGTAAAAGCGGCGCCCCGAAGAGGACAGAGTGGTGTTCCGGGCTTGGGGCTGCAGGGGTCTCTTCGTGCCCAGGCTCTCGCCTTATTTTAGGGTGGGGCGGGAGGGCCCAGGATTTGGGGGAGTGGGGGTGGGCGGGGAGAAGGGCCCGAAGAGGGAAAGGACTCTGTGAGGGGGTCGGTGAGAGACTATGGGGAAAGACCAGGAGCTGCTGGAGGCTGCTCGCACTGGCAACGTGGCTCTGGTGGAGAAACTCCTGTCTGGCAGGAAAGGAGGGATCCTGGGCGGTGGATCCGGACCCTTGCCCCTGTCTAACCTGCTAAGGTAAGGACGGGCAGCGGCTCCCGGACTGCATACCTCCTTATGCATGGTGATGGATGCATCCTCCTCCTCATGGTCATTGCACCTGCTGGCTGCCAGCTATTCATTCTTAGATGAGGCAGGAAAACAGTGTGTGTGTGTGGAGAGGAGGCTTGAGCCTCCCAGTAAGATTGATGCCGTAGATTGGGTAATTTTAAAATAGCCTTCCATCAATGCGTCAGTGGCTACTTTTCTCTGAGCTGTGGTGCAGAACTTGGACATGTACTAGTGTTGCTGGAAGAAAATCGGCGTTCCACCTGCCTTCGATCAATGCTTATTATGTATTTTCAGCCTCGAACCCAGCCTTTTTTTTTTTATTTTTCGGTCTATATAAATGAAATTGGCAGAGAAGCTACTGCGTGCATGCGATTACCCTGCAAAAACCACACAGCCTTTGGTGGCTGCTACCTTCTCTTGCAGAAAGCGTTTGTTCTGCTATGGGTTATGATCCCACAAAATGAAGAAAGTGAACCTTTTGATGAGATGGCATCAGTACATGGTGTGTGTAAAACTTGATGAGGCAGGTTTGGCAGCCCCAGAGAGTACTTTCAGGTACCTGGACATAGCTGAATGAAAACTTGGTTATTTTATCTCTTAGGATGAAGGATGCCAAGTCAGTATTGGGATAGTGTATTTGGAATAGAGTAGAGGCCGTTCATGTGCAGATGTTGCAGGTAAGACTCTAAGATGACATTAAAAAAATAAACAGACATGTCAAGGTCTTTTATCAGCAGGCAGTACCTTCGAAATAGCAGGGTTGATTTGCATATTTCCAAAACGGTTAGCTTAAAAGCTGAATTGAATTGATGGACAAATGAAATCAGTTGGGAAGGAGGAAGCCTGAAAAATTTCACTAGATAGAATTCAAAGAATACTCTTGTTTTGTTGTGGGTTTTTTTTTGCACTAAAATCTTGGTTTTTCAATTTATCCTGGATAAATTATTCAGGCATTATTTACATCTTCACCCTAAAACATCTTTTAGGCAACATAGTTGTACTTGTAAAAAAAATTTACAAGTCCAAGTGATTTTCTTGGTTTTAAAAAGCTATTCTGTGCTTAGTACAAACTTTGGATGATGACATTGTGTTCTTTACACAGTTCTTATGTGTTGTAGTGGTCAGACAATGCAGTTAATTACAGTCTTGGCTAATAGGGTAAAGGAAAATATTTGTAGTGCACTGAAATGAATTTAGTAGGAAAATAGTTGATGGGATTAAAAACTCCATAAGTGATCATATATACTTGTTGACAGCAACATTTTATTGGCATGACAGTCCACTTCAGAACACGGAGTATTTATGGGACATCTTTTTCAGTAGGTCTTAGAAGTGACGAATCTTGTGTGTACTCCCTTGTTAAATAATTTTCACTTTTGCACACAAGTAGACAATGTACATATTTCAGGTTATAGCTGTAGTAATTGTGCTTAGTCACAGGTAATTTATACAGAAGCAGTATATATGGTTACAGTTTTAAGTTGCAGTTAAATGTTTGCCAGCAGTTTATATCAGTTATAAAAATGATTATGGCTAGAAATCTGTGTGCTGAAACTTCTAAAAGTAATTCCTTTGGAATTGAATTAATTTGAAAGACTAAAAAATTCTTTGAAAGTGGAAAATTCAGTTAATTCCATTGAAATATTATAAATGGTATTTTAAAGAGCCTATCTTTCTGGTAGAACTTTAAGGTAAACATCTTTTAAGTACTTTCTCAGTTGTGCCATTTTAAAGAAAAAATAGATGTCAAATTTTAGGAATCAAATACCAACTAGTTACTGTGAAGATTAAATAAAATATTAAAATTGTGACACTATTTTTCTTGATTGAGAGGTTTTTTCTTTTGCTATTTTTGTCAGAGGTAGCAGTAGTAGTTTTACATCAAGAATGCACATAGGAAACAGTGAAACTAAAAAACATATGTTCATTAGAATACCTTGAGCCAAACTGTAAAAATCAAAACCAAAACCAATAAGCATTAAACTTGGATTTATCTATCTCATACTGCATAAACAACTAAACCAGTGTCTTTGAAGAAAATGGGAGTTGAAATTGTATTCTTTGAATGATCCTTTGCATAAAATGAAATTCCTAAGAGACGGCACATGTTATTTAGTTGTCACTTTATTTCAT
Source organism: Craseonycteris thonglongyai (assembly GCA_004027555.1). Taxonomy (NCBI): domain Eukaryota; kingdom Metazoa; phylum Chordata; class Mammalia; order Chiroptera; family Craseonycteridae; genus Craseonycteris; species Craseonycteris thonglongyai. Next base: position 114,766 of record PVKE010000432.1, read on the forward strand.
AAGTGATTGTCATCAGAAATCTATTTATAGGATAATGGAAAATGTGGCCACTTCCCCTTCAAACATAATGACACTGTGAAATTTTACAATATTTTGGAATGGATTGCGTAATAGGTTTGCCTCTCCTCCTCCCCCTTATTGTTCGTGTTGTATAATAATAATGTTATATCCTGTGCTAAATGCTTATATGTATCATCTCATTTAATTCCTATGTCAAGCTTAAGTGATCCTCATTTCACAGATGAAGGACTAAAGATATAGGAAGATTAAAAACTTGTGAAAGGTCACATAATTAGTAATGGCAAAGATTTGAAGTTTTGTGGTTCAGATTTGCTTTACCACTTCTTACGTTTTATTCACAAAAGTTTAACACGTTGCGTACGGCGGGGTTTAAAACCCTCATACCCTTCTGTTCCAGCAGGTATTTAAATGAGACCACGTTGAAATGAACTCTTCTCTTTAAAATGCTATTGCTTCCATATTATTTATAACTTTTCAATGAAATTTTTTGTACTTACTCACGTAAATTTATCCATTGATAATATTTGCTCATTATATATCAACCAAACCTCATTAATTAAATAAATCTTGCAAAAAATAAAAGGTCAAGTGTAAAAACGAGAATTCTCATTACCCGTCCTTAACGCATGGCTCAGAAAAAAAAGGAAAATTCTCGTAATCCGTACGCACTGTGTTAAGATATATGGTTGAGGTAGTCTAATCTAAACTTATTATTTTTTTGCTATGCATAACTTAATTTAAAAATTCTTAATTTTTTACTTATTAAAAATCTCATGTCTGCCTCTTGAGGCTCACTAGTTAATAATTTTTGTGAAGATACATTTTATTACATATTACTTACTAAGTGAGCAGTGGCTCTGTGATCGGACTCAGGTATGAAAATAGGGTAACACTGCAATTTTCAGCAAAAGTAAGAATGACCTTGAATAAGTATAAAAATCTCTCTAAGCCTCACCATCTTCTATAAAATGGGAATTGTAATTGTACGTTATATGGAGGGTTGTTGTAAGTATTAAATGAGGTATAAAACAATACAAACCATTTGTCACATTGGTATTCATCATTAGTGTTATTATTTCTCATGTAGCTATAAAGCACTGGACTCTTTTTTTTTTTAAGACTTTAATGACTACAGATTTACTTCATATTGGACTGGGAGTAAAGTTCTATAGTAAGTTTTACTTTAGGATCACAGAATCTTCAAATAGTATGGGACCCTTTAATGCAACTTCTTGCCTAGAGGAATTACTTCTAACATCCTTTACCAGTTAGTTATTCTAGTCCTGTTAAACCCTCCAATGACTGAACCCATTCCACTTTTTTTTTAAGATTTATTTTTATTATTATTGACAGAGAGAGATACAGAGACAGAGACAGAGAGAAGGGGGAGGGCCCAGAACAGTCTCCAAAGTTGCACATCATTGGTTTTTCCACATAGTTTGATTCCACAGGTGGGTTTGGGGCTGCACAGGGCAGGAACTGGGCCGGGGTCTCACCCCGGTGAGAACTGAACTGGGGGAACTCCCCAGTTCAGCACATGGGTCTGCACAGGCTGGGACTGGGATTTGATCCTCAGTCCCCAGGACTGCAAAGTGAGCGCTTAACCCACTGAGCCATCCCGGCTTCCCCCCATTCCACTTTTGACAGCTCTCTTATAAAGTTTTTTTTTCTTTTATTGAGTTGAAATCCACCTTCCTTTAATTTCTAGCAGTTGGTACTCAGTTATCTGGGTCAATACAAAGTTTAATTTGTCTACCAGGACAGTTCTTCAGGTACATGCATTTAACTATATTATTGTGTTATAAATTGTCCACATGTTTTTATGAAAGTACCATCATTTCTGTCAACCTTTTGTCATGTGGCAATAGAGCATAGGTAAACTTATATTTTCATACTTTTCACTACTCTCTTTTTCCTTCTTTGTGTATTCTCATATTTTGTGATGATACTCTTAAGGTGTGATGAGCACAAATGAACAAAATGTACTAGATGTCATTTGACCAATGTAGATTATGCTGGAACTTGATATACTATTGAATTAAAAGCAAAAACAAACAAAATAAACCAGGTTACAAAATAGCATTTATAGCATGGTTTTTTTTTTAAGAAAAAATAAGTGTGTGAACATTTATATTGTGTGTTAAGAAACCTGAAATTATAAACAACAAATGTAAATAGTATTCATCTTTGAGTGGTGTATTTGTGGGTGATCTTTATTTTCTTTTTGCTTACATTTTCCAATATTCTACATTGAAAATAAAATAGCACCTATTTAAAACATGATACTATGAAATTGCTACCTTGTTGTAATTGGTCTAAGACCTACCTTAACACACATCAAGATTTTCTGAGCTATGTAATGACATTGGCTCACATTGAGCAGATATTCAATGAAAACTTCCAGGTATATTTTTTTTTCCCAATGACTTGTGAAGCCATGGTTCCCCTACCTGGTACTTGTAAAAGTGTTGATTGAACCTAAAGTATTTCTATTAGATTTAATCTTATTTGGTTTAGCCTTTTTATAATCTATCTAGATCTTTGTGACTCTTGAACTTATCTTTCAGCATACCCACTTGTCTTCTGTGTGTCATCTGTAGATTTAATAAGCATGTTTTCTGTAACTGAAATTCAGTACATCATGGTATGTTCCTAAAGAACCTCTCTTCAGCTTAGTAGAAGTTTAAAAGTAGCAGTCTTTATGCAAGGCATTTCTACTAACATGGAAGCCATTTAACAGAACTCTTTGTCAGCTACTTCTTTCCAATATAACCATGAGAATATTGTAAGGTATTTTATCCACAGCCTTTCTAAATTCACTCCCAAATCAAGCTACTTTTTTATAGCTTGTTTCTGGTAGTAAGCCACTGATGAGGTCTAGTATTTTTTGTTTTTTAATTAAAAAATATTTTTTTTATTTTTATGCCTAGTATTGATGCAAATTCCTACTATCCTCTTCTAATTCTTCTGGGTCTGGATACTTACACTTATTTAAATCATCTAAGTGTCTCTTAGGATCTCTGTTTGATAAGCTGAGTAGCAGACCCAGATACTTGACAGGCCCAGATACTGCCAGAGCTTAGAGGTGGCAGGCTTGGGGGAAAGCGGGCTGGCATTGCAGTGGTGGTGTCTGCATGAGGACTGAGGCTTCCCAGGACACTGACTGCAAAGGCTGCTCTGTTCCTGGCTCAGGTTGTGGGGTGCTCACAGACTGTGAAGTCCCCTGTACTGTGTGCAGGCCTGAGTTCACTGATGCTGGCTTCTGACTGAAAGCAAGCCCAGGCACCTACCCTCACCATGTTCTAGTCCACTGGTGCTTCCTAATGAGATGGGACTGTCCAAGCCACTCAGAGGGACTCCCAGTGGGGCTGGGAGAATAGAAAGATGAGAGTGGTGGCCGATCAGGTGGCACCATTCTGCCATCTCCCAGGCTTCTCTTAACCTTCACAGCATTTCTTTAGAAAGTAAACCTGGAGTCAGTCCATCATGGTGAGCTGAGGCAACAAGGCAATGAGAACTGCTTGGGGATGATCACCAGGCTCCAAGGAGAAGGGTGGGTCTCTAGGGCACACAGACAAAGCCTAGTACCATCAGTCCCCTTCCAGCCTTGCCATTTGCAGGTGAGGGAGAAGCCACCTGGGTCTGACTCCCAGTCCAGGCTCTGTCCCCCAGCAGGCCTTGTTGGCCTTAGGTTCTCCCTGTGAAAGGGCTAGGGGGGGACACTTGTGTGGAAGATCCCAGCTAGCTGGCAGGTATAGAATCCCTGACACCAATCCCATCCCCAATAGTTATCCTTGCTGCCCTGCCTGGGTGTTTTAAGAGCAGGGTGAGGATGAGGTCAGCAGGCTGGCTATAGCCACACCAGCTCCAGCGCCATGCCCTCCCTCCAGCCACTCCCTGCTCATCCTTTCCACCCGCAGCCTCTGCCTGCAGGAACCTGCCTTGGTGGCTGTCCTGGGTCCAACCTTGCAGCCCCACCACCATGCCCCTCTTTGGCAGCTGCCTGCCAGCATGCAGTAAGTGTTCAATAAAGAACCTGGCATTGCCTTGACTCCAATACAATGTTGCACCTACTCTACCAGAACTGAAAGTGTCTAGGGCTTCAGTAATCTCCTAACATTATTTGTTTATCCTTTCTGGTTTAAAAACTATTCTTACTAGGGAAGATAGAAGCCAAATAGAAATTGGGAAGTGTCAGATTCCTGGCATTGTTCAATGTCACAGGAAATACTCTTGTGCTATAAAATCATCCACAGTTTTACCGTTACTCTGTCAGAGCTCAAGGTTACATTAGTTACCATAGCAGTGAACATTTATAACTCCTTTTTTTCAAACTTAGCTGAAAGTGACATTAGCATTTTCTCAGGACAAGTATACACTTCTCTTTTGTGTTTGTTTTCAGTTGAACTCCATACCACTCCCTTTCATTCTTCAAGAAATCTGAGCTCATCAGAGCTCATCAGAATACTTGGATTGAGTTGCCTCTCTCCTTTTCCTTCCTCCATATAATATGTGAAATTTCATTTTATTTAACATACTTTTCATGAGACAGCTGCAATACCTGAAGTCTCTTACTTTGGCACAACTGCCTTTTAATCCAAACAAAAATAATTGCCATTTAAAAATGTATATTAAATTATTTCTTTTTTAGTGAGTTCAGATTAAGAATTATTTGTATTTTAATAAAGTAATAAAATGTTTATTAATATTGCAAATTTACTTGATTTTCTTAATACCTCAAAGAGTCAACTACTATATAAAGTATGTTTAGTAAGTTCTTGTTCTTAAGACCGCATTGTGAAAAAGTAGAACAATAAATGGGGGAAAAATAATCTTCTGACCACCAAAGACAAAAAAAAAGATAGCTTATAAATTTTTTTTAGGTTCAAGATTCAGTTCATGAAGTTTTGGTTATAAGTACAGGGAGATAAGAGACAACTCAGAAGCATTGTAATTTTTACAACTATTGGGCACTTGTGGTTATTGGGACTCTGATATAAGATACTATCAGGGATAAGTGGAATACATCACAAATAGAGCAGTTAAACTGTGTGAGATGCTGTATCTTTAAAAATAGTCAACTTGCAAGTGGGTTATCTATTTTCGGTAGTAATGATGTTTGAAGCAGTGATTGCACTATTATGTTCAGAGAGTTGTGTCTGCCAGAGTGAACCGTGCCAGCTGCCTGATGGGGAGGGAGGAGAGAGGATAGGGAATTTTGGTATTGACCTCTTTCTCTACATAGCAGGGTTTTCACCTCCCTCTTTAAAATGGTGAGCCTGTTGTGTATCAGAGAATTAGGACAACCAGACAGTGACTACTACGCATTCTGCCTATTCTTATATTGCCCAATATACCTCGTGTGTCTCAGTGGTTTCTTACAGTGACGGGAGGGTGGAGCAAGTCAGTCAGCAATGACATTAGTGCAGAAGCTTACAATATTTAGTAATGCATCTACTGGCTTTGGCCATTTAGCCTCTCAGGTGACGATAATCACAATTTGATTAGTTCACTTGTATACTGAAATGTTTTACTTAATTATGCATTTTAGGTAATTTTGGAAAATTCTTTCAAGAAGTCATTATTAGAACATTCTTCCTAAGCATTGAACTAGAAATGGAAGCTGACTATAATTCAAATCAAAGACCAGAAAAGACTAATTTCAACCTATAGAATTTGAAGGTATTTAATATTTAACATTTAATACATTTGAGTGAATCTTTGGTTTTCATTTTGAACATACTGCTGCATAGTTTTAGTTAACTCAAATATGACAAGTTTTGTTTATTTATCATATTTGAACACAAGAGAATATTTTGTATTTTAAAAAGCAGGAATTTACACAGAAATTCATCTGTGTTCCAATTCTTTCTTATGTATATGATGACATGGTCACGGAAGCCATATGGTAGGCAAAGGCATAATGCCAGTTGAAAACCCAGTGAATTTTCTTGTGTAACACAGATCTAGGAAGTCTTATGAGTCCAGTTTTCGTTGTTGCATCAATAGACCAGCAAGTGATTTCTACAGTTGTGTTAAATCTGACTGAGGATGGAAATGATATGATTTATTTAACAGGGTGACTTCATGAATCTGTAAAATAAACTTTGATTCACTTGTGCTATAGATATATTTGGGTTCTATTGTGTTATGAGAGCAGCTTTATTTAAAGTGGTTAATTCTAATTAAGTGAGCTGAAACAATGAGCCTTAACTTGTCACTATTTGATCAAATTATTAAAATTTGAGTGATAGATTTTGGCTTAAATGTCCACTCATTTCTTTCTGCCTGCTTGATATTTCTGTTCCCCATACCACATTTCCTTTAACCATTCCTGTCCAAATCTCTGTTTTTAGAAAGAAAGCCTCTTCTCTATTCTAATTACTACAAGTTCATTCTGCCTCTAATTTTTGTGCTAACTGTGCCTCTCCTAAGGGGAAGCAGATTTTGTGTGAGGAGTAGAGCTGAAATGGGCTGTGCACTGAGAAGTAGATTAAGAAGAAGGAATATTGAATTTACAGAGTTTGTTTTCATCGTCTCTAGTTTCCTGCTTTTCTCAATGTTAATTTCTCCTGTAGGGGAAGCTGGGATGGCTAAGTGCTCGCTTTGCACCCCCAGGGACCGAGACTCAAATCCCAGCCCCGGCCTGTGAGGACCCATATGCTGAACTGGGGTGTGCTTCACATGTGGGAAGCCCCAAGCCCAGTTCCCACCCTGATTGCCCCCGCCCACCTGTGTGAGATGAAACTATTGAAAACTGATGGTGTACAACTATGGAGACTACTCTGGGCCCTCCCCCTTCTCTCTGCCTCTCTCTGTCTCTGTCAAAAACAATAAAGTCTTTTAAAAAGTTTCTCCTCTAACCTCATGGACTCAGTGTCCTAATTTCTTTCGTAACTTTAGAGCACTTACCAAAACCTACTTTTGTGATCTCACAGTTAATGCATGATGAGGTGTGATTGGTAGATGCATTAGAAAGAGGAAGCTCTTTCAGTGTTTTCATTTAGAGAGGAAAGAAAACTTTAGGCCAAATAGTAAAGCTTTTCAGCTGTTTTAGTAGAGCTGATGGGATGAATTTTGCCAAATTTCCAAGAAGGGGTTGGATAAAGGTGGTCATTTATTCTTCCTTCTTAGAAGTCTGCTGCTTTAGAAGGGCAAAGGGATTTGGTTAGAGACATGAGAAATGGGGTAAAAGGGTTGGTTCTAGAAAAGCTTTTTCTTTTTGCTACTTGTTTAGTTTTTAGAATGGTTTATTGGATATCTCTTTACACATCTTAGATATCAGCATATGGCATGTTGTTTGCCTGTCTCCAGAACTTATTTCTTAGACATACATATTTGTTATAGAATCATAGATGACAAAGATACATAGTACAAATGTTTAAGAGTTTAATATCTAATGTGGTATGAGACTCGAATTCTTTTAAATGCATTGTCTTGTTATTTAAAAAAAAATGTGTTGCAAGTTGACTTCAGTATCTAGATTATTCCATAAACCTATGTTTCACTGTACAAGGGAGGCATTTGAAGTTCTGACCCCTGGATATCAATTTGATTATGGATAGCATTCTTCCACATTAACGTTTTCTTTCTTTCTTTTTTGCTTTAACTACTATTTAATTCTTTTGAGTCTTTGTTTGATACCTCTAATTACTAGGCTGCATTTGAAATGTTTTATGTATCATATTAAATATGCTAAATATAGTACCTTATGTTTTGAATATACAAAAAAAACTGCTATATTTACTTACAGAATTATTCCTGTTTCGTATAGCTACTTTACTGCTAGGGTGGAGACATAGGAGTAAGTGGGAGTTATGCAACAGGAGTTATGCAGAATGTTGGTTGGCATTGTAAACTACAGCAGTGGGGTCACCCAGGCCAGAGTTGCTTCCTGTTGGCTTCCTTTGGCTAGTGATCAAAGTGGTCTGTCACTCTGAAGGGTGACAAAAACTTTGAAGACATATCAGAGAAGATGAAGAATTATAAACAATGCTAAAACTATTTTTTACAATTTATTTTCACCACTGGTATTGTTTTATACTGTGTATTAGGGTGTATTTAGACCAAAACTTATTAATCAGTGAACCAACTACTATCTAGCTAACCAAAGTCAATCAGGATTTTACATGGAAATGACATCTAAAAACAGTGATAACAGAGCATAATCATTTGAACAAGTATTTATTGAGTACCTTGTGGATTCTAAAATTGAACGAGATCATCCTATCTACCTTAAAGTACTTGTAGAGTAATGGAACAGGTATATCAACAAAGGGTTAAAATATAGTGTGATAGGTGCTGTAATGGAAGTATCAGACAATTCTTCAGGAACATGAAGAACATGAAGGATGCACCCTTAGTTCTGTCTGGGAGAAGTAGTCTGGGGGAAACTTCAGAGAGGAGGTGATTCTTGACTCTTGTTAGATGAGTAGGAATTAGCCAGGCTGACAGTTTGGGAGAAGGGCATTTTAGTCAAACATGGGTGGCAGAGCTGGAGTGGGATGAGGAAGACACTGACAGGGGAGGGAATAACAATGGAAGAAAGGGTAGATTACATACAGTGGGATTTCCTAAGTAAGTGTATGTACTAAAGAGAACAGAACTCAAGTTTTTCACTATTGGAGAAGGAAGTTACAAATATAGGAAGAAAGAAACAAAAATGACTCCTGACTGTGGAGTTGGACTTGAGTTAGACAAATCATTGTAAACTCAGGGTTTTCAATAAATATACTAATAGATGTACATGTGTGTATTTCTGTGAATGAACATACTGTTTTTACTAATGGGCATACCTAGTACCCAGATCTTAGCTTCTGATTACTGTTTTCCTATAAAAGAAATGGCTGATCTAGCACTGAAACAGAGAAAGATGAGTCCAGAAACATTTCATGATGCCAAAAGCAAGAAAATGCTCTAAGCATGACTCAAAGAAGCTAGCCTAAAAGGACTTTTATTGACTGGCTAAGTCTGGGACAATTTAAGCATCAGAATTAACAATGAAGAATGGGCTATTCAAATAGTTTAAATGTACTTCTCCACAAACTAGTTATTAAACTAGTTATTACAAAGGGAAAAAGAGTAATCGTACATGTAGCCTGACAGATGTTATCATAAGCAAATGATTAAAGTGAACATTATGAGCAATAGGACAAACCTACACAGACACCCTCTTGCCCCTTTCAGGTTATGACTCCGTATGCCAATTCACATCTATAGAGGGACACCCTTTTTATCCTATGTGGGGTCTAGCCCCCTGTGCTGGATTACCCTTCCTGTGAATGCCCTCTTTACCTTGTTTGGACTTTGACATCCCATGTGTGGATGTCCACCTCTGCCACAACCACATGGATACTCTCATCTCCCTTCTTGGGCTCTGACCCTCTCACATAGTATTCCTTAGGGCATACCCTCTCTAACTTGCTTATGTTCTGACACCCCCACACTCAGCTGTCCCCAATATGGACATTTTTATCCCCTGGTTTGGGCTCTGTCGCTTCACTGTAGGCCACAGAAGAGAAGGGAAATAAGGAAGAAGGAAAAGAGAGTGGAGGAGGAAGTGGAAGATAAAGAGTAATGTAATGCTTTTATTTTTTATCTAATGATGATGATGATGATGATGATGATGATGATGATGATAATAATCTCTCTAAGTCAGCAATGCCTGTACCTCAGTGTTGGAATGAAATCAGGTGATGGGCAATTAAGACTTCTAGGTAACATGGAGATTATGACCAAAGCTTGAGTATCATGTGGCACTTCTCCTGGACATTTCTTGCATTTTGGAGGAAAGATGATGATAATTGGATTGGTTGGTCAGCACTTTGCATTTTTTTCATGACCTTTGCTTTCATTTATGTTGTGAATATATGTAAGTAGGCCTCCAGATTGACTGAGAGACAGAAAATCTTTATATTTTTTCCCTCTGTTTAGCTCTAAATTCTTACCATAATTATCAGTGAAGTGCCTTCTCAAGAATCTCAGTAATATGATGATAATGCAAAAGAAGAGTTATAAAAGTACTGAGATAGTAACTGTCATTCACTGAGGAAGTTGACTTTGCAGAATTTGATAGAGATAAGGATTTCAGCATGTAGGTTTTTCTTGTTATATGATATTCCCACTATGATTTTTAAAATGTCACAGACACATAATGTCAGGAAATTGACCAGGTATATTTTAAAATATGGTAAATCTACATGGGTTTTATAAAAATCATTGTTGGCCCAAATGAACCAGGACAGTAAGTAATTCATACTGGGGATTTCTCAGACTTCAATTTATTACCAGGAACCCATAATATGTATAAACAAATCTAAGCGAAGAAACTTCCAGGAAGCTCTTTATTAAGCATTTCATATAGCTGAAAAATACCCTCCTTATTTGCAAAAGTTAAAAAAAAAATAGTTTGGGAGCATTGTAAAAATAATTAATTACAAGTATAGTTTGTACTTTAAAAGACCATTTGGTTTTTCATGCCAAATTCAAGAAAAAATAATACAGCATGCAGTATTATCAGTTGCTGCTGTCCTTTTCTGGACCTAGGAAAACAAGCTCAATGGAAAGATAATAAAAATTTTGGTTTTACTACCTATTAAGGGAATGAGACTGGCCTGGATTTAAGCAACATGCTTAATATGCAAGATACCATCTAAAGATCTAAAAAGATTGTGATTCCTACTCTTTTCTTACCTTCTTACTATTTCTTGTAATGAATAACATCTAATAATACATGATTTTTTTCATAGTTTTTTATTTTATTTTGGCTCTCTATTTTTATGGAATCCTTGGGCTTCCATAGAAAAGGTTCTTAAATTTTGTAGTTGTGGTATTCATTAGCTGAACAAGGAACCATACAGAATATATATTCAACCCCTTCCCTACTCCCTTCAAAACCTTTCCAAAACTCTTGAATCTGGGATTGGCAGATACTATTTTCTTAGCAATGTGATTCATTTGTTGTTTATCTGATGGAAAGGAGTTGAGGAAGAGTACAAGATTCATGATCCATGTCTAATGTGACCTTCCTTGGAAATCTTGCTTGCGTGATCTTATGGGGAAATGAGGTTTTTATTGAACTACACAAATCAAGGATCAAGGAAAAGTTGAATTACCAGGAGCTGGAAAGACCAGAAATCAAGGTAGCAAACATCAGAGTGGACAATAGCGTATACTAGGGGCTGCTAGATTGCTTTGAGCCCAACCTCATGGGTGGAAAAATAGGACAAAATCTCAGGAAAGGGACTTGTGGACAAATATTGATTACCTTGACTATTTTGTGAACTTCTTGAGAAAATATACCCAAGCCAAAAGTCTTTTTATACCTTACCTTACTTGCTCTCTCTTATTCTTACCTCTCTTCTTTAAAGCGCCAAACTTTGGGCACCTTATTCAAGGCGACAGTGGTTTTAGGAGCAATGCTATAACTGTCAGGAAGTTTCCAATAGTAAAGTCACTTAAACTGAATGCCCACCTTTCTCTTTTCCCTGTAAACATTATCCAGACTCCTACCATTTCGTTGTGTTGTTTCTTTTTAAGATATGTTTATTTTAGATCAGTGAAAAACATATTTAGAAAGCCCTTGGTGACTATAGGCCCCAATCTGAATTGAGAACATTAATCTAGAGTTGCAGGTTTATATAGATTCAGACAGAGTTCAGGGTTTTCCTGTTTCCTCTCTAGTTTACATTTCTAGTTTCCTCTCTCTTTTCTGTTTGATTTCCTTCCAATAATTTAGCTCTTTTCCCTCAACAACTCTGCTGTGTCAGCTTTTGCCGTAAACCTTGTGTCTGGGAAACTAGAAAATGGTCTGTGACAAAAGAGGAATAGAAAAGTTAGGAAATGTAAGGAAAGGAAACTTAAGAGAAAGAGATGTGGTTTGACATTGGTTTTCTCAAGGTAATTTATGTGGCTAATTCAGGTAAATATCTATGAGGCCAGATATCTGTCTTGGAAGTATGTAAGGGAATCTTATGGATAGATGATCACAGCCTAGAAGAAAAGGGTAAAGTTTATCCCCAGCCTTTCAAGGGGCTGTGCCCTGGCTTGTGGAGCTTCTAACAGGGATGGACTGCTTTTATCTAATTCTTAGAAAGATTATTTTCAAACAGCCATAAACATGAATCTTAAAAGAATTCTCTACATTCCACATTTATACATCACACATTTTGCTAATATTTCAAGAATCTCCTGTTCTTTTTGCAAATAAAGTGCTCATTTTGGCTGTTTTCCAAGCATGACAGTTGGTGGACATGCTTCAGTAGAGAAGAGGAAATTTTCCCTGCTTATCTACTCTCTTCCGTCTGCCCAAGATAGTGTGTCTGTCAGTTGTGACCTGATTTTGAAATAATTTATTAAATAGAGGGATACATGATGTTATTTAAAATTTTGGTATGACATTGACTTTTAGTCCTTTATAATAAGCTCTTGACTAGATCCTCTGGATGAGGTTTATTGCTCCTGGGATTTTAGAAAGTTCTTAATTCATTCTGTGACTTTGGAGTCTGTTCAGTGTCAAGTAGCAGTAATGTTTACTCAGGTAATCAAATGTGCTATTTGTTCAGAAAATGAAGTGTGTTGCATTTTTTTGCCATAAAAACAGTATTTTGGAAATATACTATTAGTCTGCTTAAGAAAACTGGTAAATGAATATAAAATACATTTGGTAGGAGTTTATTTTTTTCATTAAATATGTTGACTTTCATGTTAAAATTTAATATATGTGCAATAGACAGTAATTTAAGGGTTTTTATTTGTAATCTGTTCAATTGAAGTTGGGAAAGAAGTCCAAATGAATTACATTTCTTCTTAAAAAGTATGTTCCTGGGTTTTAAAAAATTACTCTTAATATCTATCCTAAATACATACTTCTAATTTAGTCCTCTCTCCTGTACTGTATACATGTTATTCCCAATGGCCTGTTGAATGTCTCCCCCTCAATAGAGATATTAAATACAAAACATTCATTATCATAGCTCTGTTCTGCTTCTTGTATGACTTCTTTGTGTTAGTGGGACTACTGTGTATCTTTAACCTAAGCTAGAAATTCTAGAGTGTCCTTGAATCTTCTTTCACACTTAACATCCATTCAGTGTCACCACTTCCAGTATCAGCCCTTCCAATTCATTCCTTTCTCTGCCATTAAAGAATTGTTCTAAAACATGTTACTTTCTAGAAATTAGTACTTCTTTAGTGCTCAAGGAAGAAGGCCAAACTCATTGGAGGATAATTTGGTGTCTTTGGTGATTTGGCTCCTTCCTACCTTCCTTGTTTTCTGCTGGTCCTCTGTATCAGCATCCTTCAGCGATACCAGAGAAACTTGGCATTGTCAGCAGGCACCATAGACTTTCTACGGTTGCTCCCCCTGGAATACCCCTTTCCCTTGTGTGCTCAGTGAAGCCCTGTTCATGCTCCTAGTCTCATTCCAGCATAATCATCTCTTCTGGGAAGCTTTGCCTGCTTCTGTGCCTTGTACACACCTCTATTTTTAGCACTTAGAATACTGCATTGTAATTGCTTGTATATTTGCCTTCCTACTAGACTCTGAACACCTCCAGGCCTGAAACTTTGGTTTAGTTATCTTTCTTTCAAATTTAATAATTTTAATTTTTTTACAGTGAAAAATTTTATATATTTAGAATTAGCCAGCTGGACTCAGTTTAGAGATGATCTCAACTTCGTTGGCAACATCCAAAGCATCTTAGTCTTTCCATCAGGTCTGACTGTGGTATTGACCTTGGCCATGTCAGTGTCGTAGAGCTTCTTCACAGCCTATTTGCTCTGGTACTTGTGGTGTTGGCATCCGTATGAATACAAGTGTGCTGTTGTCTTCTATCTTCTTCATGGCTGACTCAATAGAGGAAAGGTAGTCAGAGTGAACTTGGTGATGGCATAGAGGTCAAACTTCTTTCTCCTAAGGGCTCTGTTCTGAGGATATTTGGGCTGCCTTCAGAGCCGCAGTGTCTTGGTCCTTCAGAAGGTGGGTGTCATACAGATTGTCTGTGTTTTGTGGCTGTGGATGCCTTTTAGCATTGTTTTCTTGCCTTTTAAGCCTTTGCTTTGGCTTTGGCTTTGGGAAGGGCAGAGGTTTCTTCCTTCTTAGTTTTCAACATCATTTTCTTGAAAAGCTAGTAAGCTTTTAAAGTGCTGTACAAATATTATTTTATGCCTAGAAAATAATGGGCATTCAGAAAATTATTTGTTGAATAACTAAATGAGTAACTGGAACAGGGCATATTAATGGTGCGTAGTTTGGACTACGCATATCTATTTGAGTTGTATCTTTGATAGTAATTATTATTGACTGAAAACAGAGGTTTGGTTAGCAACCTCAGTGCTAAGAAATATTAGATCATTTTTTCGAGCACCTATTATGTGATAGGCACCATGATCATTGACATACATGTATTAGTTCATAGGACATTGAGACCTAGAGAAATTTAATAACTGGACCAAGTTAGTACCTTGACTAAGTAAAGAAGCAATGCAGTTGAATTTGGAATACATGATGCTTGACTCAAAAGCTAGTGTTCTCTCCTCAGTGCTAGAAAATTATCAGAAATAGGGGCAGTGGGAAACATTTTACAAAGGTAAGCAGTGTTTTTAGAGTAAAGACTAGTTTGGAACCATAATTTCTGCTATGGATTCCAGAGATGTCATTGAGATGTTTTGGGAAAGGCGGTGGTAAGTTCATACTTTTAGAACCTTTGAATAAATGAAATAATTATTGAAGAGTTGATGAAGTAGAATGAGCTAAGAATATTAAGCAAAAAGAGGAAAAGATATGTTAATATATTATAGTTCTGCTCAGTAATTTATATTAGATTAATAAGGAAAGTTAATGTTCATTGAGCACCTAGAATATACTAGTGTTATAGATTTATCATCAATTCTCATAGCAAACCTATGAGAAAGTATTACTTTGTACATTTGCATCTGGCTTAAGTCCCATATACACATTAGTCTTAAAATAGGTTAAACGTTTTGCTCAAGGTTATGTAGACAGAACCCAATGGCTATTGAGTTCAAACCCAGTTCTATATGACTCCATCTCATGAGGAATGGAGATAATCTCAGTGGTAACATCACATACCTCAATGCAGCTGCAATATAAATAAATTGTCATGATGAATTAATGAGTTGTTATATAGAGACGAAATCAGTCCAACCAGGTGTATCCTTTGTGGTGACTCAATTGGTAACTGGTATTTTTATACTTTTAGAGGGAGAAGAAATGTAATATAGTTATGATCTGTTCCTTTTTTTCTTGAAACCCATGCCTGTTGCTCTAAAATTGAGAGAATCTACCAATCAAACATGACATTAACACTGTTTAGTAACTGACAGTGCACATTGACCAGTGATACAGATGCTGGCTCTAATCATATGGAGAGGCTGCACGATGCGTTCTAGCCCAGTGTTAGTCTGTGTACAGATGAGTGGACTAGATCTGTTTTAGCAGCTCCATTATCTGTAAAGCTGAGAAGCAAAGACTTTTTAGCATGGATTGTGTTGTAGAATTATTCTGCCACTAAATTAAATTAATTTGTTTTATACACTAAACCAATTAGCATTTATAGTGAGAATGACATTTAAGAAAAATGAATGGGAATGTAGTAGAATAATAAAATTCTCATTTACATAATGAACCACCTTACCTAAGACCCCCCCAAAAAGCTTTACTAGTTTGGTATTTGGTTTCTCATTTGTCCATCTGCTTGTTCATTTGCTCATTCATTCATTCTGTATTCTTTTATTTTGAAACTGCTATTTCTGTGAATTCTGAGAAAGGATTTTTTTTTCTTTTTAAGCTATAAAGTAGCTATAATGGAATTGTAATCAGTATAACTGAATTATTTATTTACATATCTGACATATAGTATAAGCTATTTAAGGGTATGGACCATACATATATTTTTTTAAAGATTTTTTTATTATTATTGTTTTTGATAGAGAGAGAGAGATACAGAGACAGAGATAAAGAGAAGGGAGAGGGCCCAGAACAGTCTCCATAGTTGCACATCATTGGTTTTTCCACATAGTTTTATCCCACAGGTGGGCGGGGCTGCACAGGGCAGGCACTGGGCTGGGGTCTCCACCCTGGTGAGAACTGAACTGGGGGCACTCCCCAGTTCAGCATATGGGTCCGCACGGGCTGGGGCCGGGATTCAATCCTTGGTCCCCAGGGCTACAAAGTGAGCGCTTAACCCACTGAGCTATCCCGGCTTCCCCCATACATATTTTTATGCCTCCAAACTCTAATGCCTAATGTAGTACTTCAATAAATATTTTAGTGAGTGAATGAAAGAACTCAGAGTCAGTCAATCTAAATATATGCTCTTTGCAACTCAAGCCTACAGGTTATTGGTTAATGTATTCCTACAGTGACCACGTAATGACCTCTTAAAACCTGTAGGTGGCTCTTGTAGAGATAGGCAGCAGCCCATAAGGTGACAACTGAAAGAAGAGATTAAATGTCAGGACTCTAAATTTAGACAGGAGAAGGCCTTTTAAAAGTGTCTCTGATGTGGTGTCAAATCATATTGTCACCTTGGGATGTAGGGAGCAATAGCTGATTAACATTCGTTGGGTTGAGTAGAGATCCAAGTCCCAAAAACAAGGGATTAAAGCCTCCCATTTTCCATGGTGAGAAATAAGCCTGGGAGTTTTGGAAATGGATAGAGGCAACCATGTCCAAGGTGTCAGATGTCAGGAGGGAGCTGAGGATCTGAAGGCCAGTAAATTATAATAATAGTATCCCTTTCTCATCTTCTCTCAAACAATAAAATAAATAATTTTAAAAAATTCAGGTTTTTTTAAAATTTGAGGGCATTTTATCCTAATCACCTGATGTTACCTCTTTCACATCCATTGAGCAACTCTCTAGTATAATGTAATATAAAATGAAGTCCTAAAAGTTTTGTGGAAGGTATATAAAACAAAAGAGAAGAAAACATAAAACAAGTTACATAGAGATGAATGGAAATCAGAATGACATCAAGTTTTTGTTTTTTTTAGATTTATTTTTATTGTTTTTGACAGAGAGAGAGAAATACAGAGACAGAGACAGAGAGAAGGGGCAGGGCCCAGAACAGTCTCCATAGTTGCACATCATTGGTTTTTCCACATAGTTTCATTCCACAGGTGGACGTGGGGCTGCACAGGGCAGGAACTGGGTCTCACCCTGGTGAGAACCGAACTGGGGCACTGCCCAGTTCAGCATATGGGTCCGTATGGGCTGGGGCCAGGATTCGATCCTTGGTCCCTAGGGCTGCAAAGTGAGCGCTTAACCCACTGAGCCATCCTGGCTTCCCCGACATCAAATTTTTAATGGCATCTCTGGATTACAGAAGACAGTGGTGCAATGCTTCTAAAATTATGAGGGAAAATAATTTTCATCTTAGATTTCTCTTTTCAGCCAAACTGTCAGATATGAGGATAGAATAAAGAAGCTCTAAAACTTAGAAGGATTAAAACATTTATGTCTTATGTGTTCTTTCATAGATAGCTTCTGAAGCAGCGAACTTGCATAAAATGAAGGAATCAATTGAGAGAAAGCTATAGGATGCAGGAAACAAAGGATTCAATATAGGAGAGCAGAGAAAAGAGGTTTCATGAAAACAGCTGTATGTTAGTTTTAAAGATCAACTACTCTAGACTGGAGTAAATGGATGGAGAACTATGTGAGGGTTGTTGGAGGAGCAAATAGAAACAGTAAATTATTTGGTATGCTTGAACATTTGGAAAAAAATTTATAGTTGACACATCTTTTGGACTTAGGGGAAAATACTGATAGGTAATGGAAAATTAATCCAACTAAAATGATGGTTAGCTTCAGAAAGATGTTTTTGTAAGTATGGAAACGTAATCACATTACTTTATCTGGCTTGATAATGAAGAATATGTAGTCATAATGGTGTTGTAAACACTAATATCAATAAAAGTATATGTTTATATTGGAGGGAAAAGTTTGTATGTGAGGCGGGAGGCTGATAGTTAGGAGACCCAAATTCTCAATTATTATGTACTAGTAATTAAAATGATAATTTTGGAAATTGATTAATCAATAAATATCTATATAAGCTTTGTATTTAGGACAGACCAAACTACTTAAAGAGTAGGAACAGCAGCTTATAAGGTGTGGGACTAGAAATGTCAATTTTCTTTTAAGGGCTAGAAAGTAAAAATTTTTAAGTTTTAAGGGCCATATGGTTTTTGCTGTTGTAGGGTTAAAGCAGTCATTGGCAATTCATGAATGACTGGATGTGGCTATGTTCCAAAAGAACTTTATTTGCTAAAACAGAGTGCTGAATTGGACCGTTGGTCAGTTTGCTGACCTCTTGACTACAGGGAAAGGGAGATGGGACAGGGATAATTTTCCCTTCCTAATTCAAGCTGATTGTTTCAACTTCTCTGCCTCCCTCTCCCCTCCTTAGAAGTAGAGTAAATGTAGAGCAATTTTTCCTGTTGCCCCTCACATCAGTTCGCCTTCCCCTTTTTAGCAGCTGAGATCCTAGTTTAGACTCTTGCCTCAACTAATGACCTCTCTTAATCTCAGTGTTTGGTCCCAAAAAGTGTGTCCAATTTAATATTTATTTGTAAAGAGTTTGTGTTGTAGATTATCTGAATAATGAATACTTATTCTCCAAACATTGACTTGGATTTCTTGCTTTATGCTCTTTACCATGGAATTGTTCTCCTTCCTTAACATCTCAGCTTTTCAAAATTGTATGTCTTTCCAAGTTCTACCTGAAATAACTACCTGTAAAGAATCTGTTCCTAGTTTCTCTCCACCAGCCTCCAAACCCACATTCAGCCAGCCAATCAGAGATAGTTATCCCACATTTGGGAGAGATTGAGTTTTGGGGTCAGTCAGTTCTGAATTTAAATCTATATCCTACCACAGATTTGCTATATGACCTGAAAAAAAAAAGTTTTTAACCTGTTTGAGCCTTTTTCTTGTCTATAAAAATTTCATGTGGTTCTTATAGGGTTAAATGTGATTTAATATTGCATTCTTCGCTTCACTTTTAACCCATAATGTCACTCAGCCTTACATTATAATCATTTGTGTACGTATTTCCAACCTTTAGAGACCTAAACTGAGATTGAATTGACTTAAGAAGGAAAGTTCTCAGTGTTGATCCTTAGCTGAAGAATTCTGATCTTATGATAATATTAGAGAAAATTTGTATTCTGCAGTTTGTCTGTTCCCTAATATTTGTTACATGGTATATTTTTATTAGTTCACTTCTGTTTTCTTCCACATTGCAAAGAAGGTGCAGTGTTGAGAGAGGGGAATACAGTGACTCGACTTTTCCTTTGATGGTGAACTAAGCCGTATGTTTGTATTGATTGAGTCAGATACTCCAGACTCTGAATTCTCACTCATATGGTCAGCAGTGTTTAACTGA
Organism: Craseonycteris thonglongyai; assembly: GCA_004027555.1. Classification (NCBI taxonomy): domain Eukaryota; kingdom Metazoa; phylum Chordata; class Mammalia; order Chiroptera; family Craseonycteridae; genus Craseonycteris; species Craseonycteris thonglongyai. Next base: position 134,199 of record PVKE010000432.1, read on the forward strand.
ATTCCCAATACGAGCAAGGCTACACTGGCTGCTTTCCCTCTAGGGAGGTGTAACCATCTAGAAGAACTTTTTCACAGAACCTAGAATATGAGAATGTCTCTTTGTATCTTAAAATGATATTAATTTTGGCAAAGTAAATAGCTGGAAAAAATTATGTCTTTTGCCTCCCCCTTTTCCCCTTTTATCATATTTTTCTTCCAATCTCAAAGAAAAGGCATACTTCTGTTTTGCAATGGCTAGGATGGTGTACTTTTGCCTTGATTTCTTTCTTTCCTAATTATTGGTAATTTGTGTAATACAAGATTCTGATGCTTAAAATCCTCTTTAAGGTCATTTAGCCTTTGTATACCTGATAGGAAGAATCCTAAGATAGCACTGCAAAGTTTTCCTGCCATAAATCCTAGGATGGTGAATATGATGAATGTTTCTCCTTTGATTATGTTAGGTTACACAGCAAAGGGAATTTGCCATGTAGTTAAGGTTAGTAATTAGTTGACTGTAAGATTGGGAGATTATCTAAATAGACCTAATATACTCACATGAGCCCTTTAAAAGCAGTTTTCTCCAGCTGGTGGTAGAAGCCAGAGAGTCAAAACATGAGAAGGCTCCATTGCATAGCTGTAAGTCATGCTTTGATGGTCCATTCCTCTGGAAACACTTCTCTTTGTCATGATGCACCTTCTGCCTCTCTAATGGCTCTCTTGTCTCTTGTTTCAGTTTGATACATTGATAATTCTTCCTTTTCCTTCTTTCCTCCACCCTCCTCTCTTTAAATGTATTATAGATAGTCCCCAAAGTTCTACCTATACTGTCCTATCTTATTTGTCCCAGCACTGAACTTTAACTCTCATATTTATGCTGTATTTCCCAAATCATAACACCTTACCTCTGTTCTGTTCTCCTGTCTTGAATTTGCAAGTGCCATCTGAACATGTTCACTTGGATATTCTACACAAAGCCACTTTGTCGAAACTCTCCATATCCTTTTGCCTACCCACTTTCTTCTGCTCTGTTCTATTCTCTGAATGGTGTTGCCACCCTCTTAGTCACCTAGACTCAAAACTTAAGAGAGCCTTTGACTTCTCCCCTTCTTCACTCATCATATCTTCAATTTTTTCTACAGGGATGACTCAGGGAAATTGTCAGCTCTTTGAAGTAAAGGATTATGGCTTATTTATTTTTCCTATGTCTGGTTCCTAGCCCAGTATCTGGTAGATACACAGTAGGTGCTGAAAAGATGTTGGCTGAATGAATGACTGATTGATATTATCTGTGTAATAGCCCAGTGTTTTTTTTTTTAATTTCATTCCACTGCTTTTATTCTAGTTCAGATTCTTGTTATCTTTGATCTGGACTCCTGATTGCCTTCATTTCATTCTCTCTCTCCATTTTTTTTCTTTTTGTAATCTATTGTATGTATTTTTTTTGGGATATACTTTCTAAGCACAGACCTAGTTATGTCACTACACTTCTTAAAAACTTCAATGATTCCTTATTACCAACCAAATAGAGTAAAAATTCCCAAGTTTGACTTTCATGGTCTTCTTTGCTTTGGTTCTAAATAATCTTTTGAGCTTCATGTCCCTTTTTTCATAATTTTCTAGGCAAATTGTTACTTTCCTGCTTCTATTTGTTAGTCATTTATTTAACAAATATTTACCAAGTATGTTTACTATGTACCAGATACTCTGCTAGATAACTGAAGAAACATTTGAAGGAGTGGTAGTCTCAGTCCTCTCAGAACTTGAAGTCTATCTGGGGAGATATTAAATAAATAATTACACATATAATTATTTTATTGTGGTTATGAAGGCATATGCTATTGCCTTTTTGAAATGAAGCCTGTCACAATGCTATACATCCTAACACTGTCTGTCTTTTAAAACCCAACTCAAATGCTTCTTCCATGATGATGCCTTTTCTTATCTCAGCTGGAAGTTATTTTTGAAGCTCTGATTCCCTTTTGTCTGTATCTTCTCATGACTCACCTCACTTTTTGCTTTGTATTACATATGAATATTCTTTTTCTTACAAGCTATTTAAACTTTTGGTGTGGAATTTGAATCGCTTGCAAGTCAATCTTGACTATCTCAGTCTATTTCTAACAAGTTGAATGCATTAAGTTGTATTGTCGTTCAATCTACTCAAGTTTTTATTCTAAGTATCACCGTTTTGGTTTTTTGGGGTTTTTTTTTTTTAAGGAATTAGTAGACTTAGTTGGACAAACTTACTGTCTTAGTAAAGTTAGATTTCAGTTAAGGTTTTCAGTAGCATATTATAACTTTAGGGTAATTCCTAAATTTTCAGTGAATAATTTTTCTAAGTTTATTTTATTTACTACATTGTTTCAGTTAATCTCCACAATAGGCCTATCAAGTAGATGTGGGAATCTCTATTAATGTAATTGCTGGCATGTGGGGAAGACAGAAAAATATAATCTAAATATAAGCTATAAAAAGAAAATATGAGTATAGTCTTTATTGAGATTAAGTTTACAAGTTTATCAATTTGTCCAAATTCCTCTGCTAGTTTTTTCTTCTACATTTTAGTAACCCAAATCTAATTCTAGTTTTTCTATATTGTATCCTACTGATTTTATTATACAGAATCAGAGAAAATTTATTCATTTATTTAGTGATATTAACAATAATTGTAACAATCCAGTATGATTTAAATAATCATACTTGTACTGGTTATGCAAATCTGACTACCCATACTGTCTTTTTTCTTCTCTTTTGATTTTTGTAATAGAAGCTATCAGATAATGAGAAGCGTTGTTATACCTATGTTAGAGGGCATTTGTTTTCTGTACAGAACTGACTCCTGCAAGGCTGGGACATATAACATGATGTCGTTATTTATATGTGATTACCACTCATCTAATCTGACTATATAGATGGGTCAAATACAGTTCTCATGTTTTCATTCTTTTATATAATTCCAGGTAATTGACTTTAAGTGTAGATTCTCAAACAGATGAAGGATAATTATATTTTGATGTGTATTTAAAAAAATCTGGGGAAGCCGGGATGGCTCAGTGAATTGAGCATTCGCTTTGCAGTCCTAGAGACCAAGGATCAAATCCCAGCCCTGGCTCGTGTGGACCCATAGGCTGAGCTGGGGTTTGCTTCCCATGTGGGAGGCCGCCAGTTTGGTTCTTGCCCCCTATATCGGCCTCTGGCTCAAGGGGGTGTACCTCCCATGTGGGAAGCCTTCAGCCCAGTTCCTGCCCTGTGCGGCCTCCACCCACCTGTGTGAAACAAAACCATGTCGAAAACTGATGACATACAACTATGGAGACTGCTCTGGGTCCTCCCCCTTCTGTCTGTCTCTGTCTCTGTCTGTCAAAAACAGTAATAAAAATAAAAAAATCTAAGTTTATAATTATTTCATGTAAATTTATTAGGGCAGCAACATAAATGACAAAGTATTATTCTTATAGGTTTACTTTCAGCTTAATGTAAGTGGTTTAGATATTTTGTGTACCATTTGAAGTTGGCACTAAAGCAGCCATTAGTTTATTGCTGATCCCTGCCTACCTGCATTTCAACTGTCATGGTATTTACTATCACCAGAGGTCAAAGGAGCTCTAATGGGACTGTTTTCTTGCTTTAATGTAGGTTGTGGCACTTTTTGTATCTATACTATTTCTGTGCCATTAAACTAGTAAACTTTTTCAGGATGTTAAACAGATTTTAATGAGGTCTAGCATACAGTAAAGTATATAAATCTTGTGTACAGCTCAAAGAGCCCAGATCAAGATAGAGAATATTTCTAATTCCCAGGATAGCTGCCTTGAACCATTTCCCAGTTACTAGGCACCGCTTGAGAGGTAACTGCTGCTGTGACTTTTGTCTTCATACCAGTGTATTAATTTTGCTTTAGTTTGTTTTTGAAATTCATATAAATGGAATGGAACCCCTGCGCCAGGAATTGAGTGAGTTGTTGGCTGTTGTAGCTGTGTGGTCATCTGGAAGCTCAGCTTACACGGCTTATCACATAGCTGGCTGCAGATGTTGTTGGTGGAGTACTCAGCTAAGCTGGTGATTGGAATGCTTATGAGTAACATGTGGTCTCTCTAAAGTGACAATGTTAGAGTACTTAGATTTCTTATGTGGCCCCAGAATGAGCACCTCAAGAGACTCAGAAGCTATATATATATAGTCTTTCTGACCAACCTCAGAAATCACACCATGTCACCTCTGCTGCATTCTCATGGTTACAAGCAAATTCCTAAGTCTGATCCAAATTCAAGGTGAAGTAAGGCACATAGATTCTACTGCTCAATGGGAGGAGTGTTAAAGAATTTTCAGATGTGTTTTCAAACCCCAGAATGACCATGATCATAATATATATTTATTGATTTTAATGTTTCAGATATTTTGATAAGCACTGTATATGAATTACCTTATTAATTCCTCACCACAACTTTATGAATTGTTTTTTTACTGTTTTACAACCATTTTGTAGATAAGGAATTAAGATTAGAAAGGTTAAATAACTTTTCCAGGGTCACACAGCTAGTAAGTGATGACTCACACTAAGTTTTCTCTGACCCCAGAGTCCATAGGCTTAACCATTGCTAAACTGGCAACCTATAAGCATAACAGAATCATGTTTTTGATAGTTCATTCCTGGAAACAGGAGACTAATGAGGAAGCTATTACTACAGTCAGGGGCTTGTTTTATCTGTTTTTATACAAGGTAAGCAATAGAAGGACTAGAAAAATAGGACAGGGGAGGTATATGTGTTATTAAAAATTGGCAGAAAACTGTAACATTTTTAGGTCAGATAGAATTTCTGTGGGTCTAATGGTTTTCAATTACTATTTGTTGTTGGTTAAAATTACTGACCATTTCACTCTTCCTGTTTCTCATCTACCATAAGGTTTTAGTTTGTTTTGTACTTTGTGGGCTGGATTTTTATGAGTTTGGCTCGTTAGGTTATTACTCGTAACTGGAAGCTGCAGGGGAAAGACCAGTATGTAACTCTTCGCCCTCACTGAGGCAAGAAGAGATATCTATAGATTGTCCTTTATTTACTCTGACTTTTTTTCCCCAGAAAGCCATTGAAATATTTTAATTTTGTTTTTAGCCTCAATATGCTGGTTTTTAAAATTGTTATAATTAGTGCCTCGTTATATCTGGAAGATAGCTTGGTTTGTATTTTTGTGCATTTCATTCACTCTCATGCCCTATTTAGAATATTCTTGTTCCATCCATAGGACTGACCCAGATGTTCACAAATGGCATTTGAGAGATACCTTGAGGCACTGTGGGAACGTAGATCAAGTTATGCTTTGCACGTGCATCCTGGTCATGTCCTCAAGCTTTCTTTAGAGTAAATGCACACTCTTTCCAATCATTTTGCTTTTATACCCTGCAATGTTTGAAATGTGACTGTGCATTTACCAATGTTACAGTAATGCTTTTCTCAGACAACCATGAATATTGTCAGTGAAAGTACTTCTTAACTATTAATGACTTGCATAAAATCTTTTTTTATTGTGTGTAATTAAAGGAAATTAAAGTAACTCTTAAGTATACAATAAAAGTTAATTTTATTAACTGCACATTTTGAGCTAGGTTATTGATTCACTTTTCCTATACATAGAAAAATTAAATGAAATAATGTAGTGTTTCTTCTCTTACAAAGAAGAAAACTACATTACTCTAAGCTTATGTTTTGTCACATATTTTGTGTTTTACGAGTAACTAACTCACTTTACTCTTTAAAAAATGAACATTAAATAAGTACAATGACAAGTTCTTTTATTTTGCTTCTCACTGTTGAATAATACAAAATAAACCTCATTAGTTATTTGTTTTTAGTTACTTTTATGATCCTGATAAAATTATGCTAATGTATCACTTCTACTCTTTGTGAAAATATTTGTGCCACAATGAGCCTGTGATGATGGGACTTCTGAAAGAATGATAGCAATAACCTTTTGATGATAGTAGGCTTAATCTGTTTCTTTTATAAAGAATGCATGTCTGAAAACAGGGGCTAATTGTCATGTAAGAAAAGGCAGTTTGAAAGAAAAGGATAAATATGTGAGGTGATGGATGTGTTAATTAACTTTTGAGAATCCTTTTACAGTGTATACATATATCAAATCATCATGTTCTACGCTTTATATTACAATTTTATTTGTCAATTATACCTCAATAAAGCTAATAAAAGAAAAGGTGGCTTGTAAATATTCTATTTATTTTTATTGTTTTTACCTCTCTGTACCTAATAAAGTGCCTTATTAAAAGTATTGACTACTTCCAAGCTTGTTTTTCCTCTATTATCCATTCTGGGAGTATCTGGTTCCCTAATTGGTGAAATTAGAACCAGTGAACAAAAAGCAAAAAGAAAAAAGATCCCGAGAGGGTACAAATTGCTGTGACAAAGTTCTTATTATTAAGTTTGTATTTCATGTGCATATGTGTCTTTGCTTCTTCTTTTTCTTTTATATTGCCTTTATTCATAGTTACACTGCTTAACACACCATTCAGGAAAATATATAGGGATGATCAGATCAGAGAAAGCAGCCATTAAAACCATTGTTAGCAACCTTATAAAATAGATGTCTCAGGGGTGAGGTTCCTATGTGGGAGGTCCCCCATTCTGCCCTCAGCTCGCAGGGGCACACCTCCCATGAAGGAGGCCCCTGGTCTGGTTCTTACCCTGAGTGCCCCCCGCCCCCCCCCACCTGTGTGGCATGAAATGGTCAAAAACTGATGATGTATAACTATGGAGACTGCTCTGGTTTCTCCTCCTTCTCTCTACCTTTGTCGCTTTCTCTGTTAAAAACAATAAAATAAATCTTTTATAAAAATGTTTCCCTCAAACAACTTGAAGCTGAGTCTTCAGGAAAAAAAAAAAGTAGATGGTTACAAATGTTGATTTGAGTACCAAAGATTATGTTTACTCTGAATTTTAGTTATTTAAGCCACCATCTTTCTTTTTTCTATTTTTTTTTCTAAAGATTTATTTTATTGTTTGAGAGAAGGTGAGAGAGAGAAGTTGGGAGAGCCCAGAGTAGTCTCCATAGTTGTACATCATTAGCTGTGACATAGTTTCATTCCACACAGGTAGACTTGGGGCTGCACAGTGCAGGAACCAAACCAGGCGACCTCCTGCTTGGCATGCAAGAACCTTTGCTGTTGCTGCCATCCTGGCAGTTACCAGTTGCGCTGCAGTTTAGCATATGGGTTTGCATGGGTCAGGGCTGGGAATTGAACCCCGGACCTTGCGATTGCAAGGTCAGTGCTTAACCCCTGAGCTGTCCTGGCATTCCAGTCTTCCTTATTTTATAGGATGGGATTAATCATGTTGAAGAAAAAATTTAGGAGCCGTTTATTTTTCATGTGACCTGTGTATTATTAACTACTTACTGATTAAATACTTTCTGTGTAACAGAAATTTTGTGATGTATAAGATAATTTCAGCTTTCATCCAACTCTGTAAGAAAACACAATATAAATAAATAAATAAATAGTTCTAAACAACAGTAATTGATTTTCTCAACAGTTCTGGAGGCTGGAAGTCCAAGGTCAAGGTTTCGTGAGGTTTGGTTTTCTCTGAGGCCTCTGTCCTTGGCTTATGGATGGCTTCTTTCTCCTGTGTGTTCACATGATTTTCCTTTTGAGACAACACTGAATTTAAAACTTTAAATACCAAGTAGATATTATTGATGATTCCATTTTATAAATATGTATAGTTTTCTTGATTTAGTGATTATATAATTTTTATAGTATTTTAAATTACAGTATCATTTTTATATAGTATTTTTAATAGGACCTCATAGTGTTCATTAGAGAATATAGAGCACATGTGGTCTCTAACCATGCTCTCTAATTTGGCTAAGTCCCTTATGAATACATGTAAGTGAAGAGAGGTTCTTCCTGGGAAACCTTTGCATTTTAAGTAGCCCCAATATTAATAATGGTTTTAGGGAAAATATTGAACACATTTAAATATTTGAACAATATGAATTTATGGAAAACAGACTATGCAAAATGCTTGCAGTTAGTTTGATTGTGTTTAGTTCAATTATATATAAATTTCCATAATGATTTGCACACAGTAAGGATTTACTCTGTTTCTTCTGGTTGCAATTGATTGAAATTTAGTTCACACGAGCTTAAACCAAAAGAAAATTTATTGACTGCTGTAATGGAGACAGAGAGAGGCAAGGTGAGGCTAAGCTTCAGGAATGGATGGGACCAGGTAATTGGATGTTGTCAGCAGGGCTCTTTATTCAGTTCTCACCTCTTCTTCAATGGTTGCTTCATTTTCTTTGGCCTGATTCCTGCACATAGCTGCTGGGGGGAAGGGACTTCAGTCAACTCTCTTTTAGTTTCTTAATTAAAAAGAAAGTCACATATACGTGTATGACCTCTGATGAAATCGAATATTCATGTCTGACCTCAGCTTGGATCAGATCTCCCTTCCCTCAGCCAAACAATTGTGGCCTGGAGTGTAGGCAGGGTTCTCAAGAAGGTGCCAGCTCTTAGTCTAACTGCATAATTACAGAGAAGGGGTAGTAATATTTTCCAGAAGGTGATGGGATAGGAGGAAGGGAAAGATGAAAAGAGGGGATATTAAACATGAAACCTTTCAAAGTGAGGAAGAAAGAGAAAGGTCTGGAGCCTGTGTATCTCTTTATGGGAGCTTTAGCAGGAGTCAGTAGATCATTCAAGGTATGTATTAGGGTTTTCCAGAGAAACAAGAACAATGGGATAATATGTATGTCTCCATTTGACGTTAATATATTTGTGGCAATACATCTATGGAGATAAAGAAACAGCTGAAAATTTATTCAAATTTTAGATGTTACTGGAGAACGTTTTAGTATTTGAAAAATTAAGCTTGACAAAGCCAGCTAGCTGTACTAGGAAAAGAAAAACATGCCTATTAGATGAGAATTCTGTGTGCTAACTTTCTCTTAGGTTTTCAGAAACAAATCTTTCATGTTTTCAATGAGTAAAATCCGTTTGAAATCATTTAGCTTTTTCTTAATGGGCTTATCAGCTTTGGCCCTTCAGAACATACTTTTGCAAAGCTTAACATTGAGCTGTCAAGCACAGGGGAAATATTTATAGGGTCCAGTTACAATATCACAAAGCAGAATGAAGAAGGGTGGATTTAGAGCCGAGAGAACAATAGATTGGTAACTAACATATCCCAGAACCAACATTTATTTTAGTTGTTAGGCTTGGAATTGCTAAACCATGTAGGTAGTATAAATTTAAAGCTGAAAGATTTGAGAGGAGGTCATAGTTAAGAATTCTCAGGAAGACTTTTTCATGCTTCCCAGAGCTGAGACTGAGGCAAGATTTTTTCACTTCTTGTATGACAGTGACACCCAAGCAGGTAGTCTTTTGAAGGTACCAGCTTTCTGTAGAGATTTAAATCTCATCTGGTCAAAGTCCCAAGTCCACTGGTTACCTAACTGGAAAACCTCCCAAGGTAACTACATTGAGCTCCCAAGCTAATTGCTCTGGTTAGCAATTACATCTTTGTTTTTGTTTTTTTTTTCTTTTTTATCTTTTCACATTTATAGAGAGAAATTATCTTTTTGTCTTCAGTGCATAGTTATTTCTATTTTACTTTTTGACAGATAGAGAGAGAGACAGAGACAGAGACAGTTAGAGAACCGAACTGTGGGAACTCCCCAGTTCAGCACGTGGGTCCTGCCTGGACCGGAGCCGGGATTCGATCCTCGGTCCTCATGGCCTCAAAGCGAGCGCTCAACCCGCTGAGCTGTCCCGGCTTTCCCCACATCTTTGTTTTTTGTCCCTAGGGATTTCAGTTACATTCTTGTGAGCTTTTAGCTCTGGTTTTCTGTCCACACAGAGCATTATTTATTTTATTTGTCCCATTTCTGCACCAGTGTAAAAATTTCTCCAGCCACCCTCCCACCCTTTGTCATGACCATCAGTGGAATTTATTCTAGGTGCTGAGGATGCAACTATGAAAAAAGCAAACAGACATCTCATATTCTCACAGAGCTTATGTTTTAAGGGGAAAGAAAAATAAAAAAAATATATATACTATATCAGGTGATGATAAGTGCTGTGAAGAAGAGTGAGCAGGGATAAAGAAAGAAAGTAATGGGGGTGCTATTTTACATAAGTACAGTATTTGGTAAGATAATGTCAAAGATTGCAAGTATTAACAATACATTTGTATAACGAGCAGCTCATCTTGGTGTCCTAAGCAATGTTAAGCTGAGCTAAGAAATTGGATATTGCCCCAATGCCTCAAGTATTAATGGAAGTTAAAAAAGATAATGGGGAAATATCCTCAGGACAGTTCCTTGAGTACTGTCAGTCTTTAATATATCCTATGATAAATGCTGTCAGTATTGAATAATAAATGAATTTTTAAGTTAATACACCAAGCAGTGCTTCTATCATGCATTATAAATTCATTGTCTTTTTCCAAAGTCTTTTGCTCCTCCTATATTTACTGTCTGTGAATGGTCCTTCACCATCTTGTTCCTTATACCATTCGTTTGCTTTTCCTTCATTTAGCATGCACTCAAGTCCCTGCTTGTGTTAGGCACTCATGAGCAGGCAGGATCTAGGGTGAGATCTAAGGTCTTTCCTTGAGTAAGAGGGTGCCAAAAAAACTCAGTTATCGAGGTGAATAATATTTTAATGTAATAGTTAAAAAAATCAGAATGTGTGTAATAATATCTATGATGAATGAAATATCTAATTTTCAGATAAAGAAGGGATTCAACCTTGCACTGGCATGAACCCAAACACAAGTGCTTCACTTTCTTCAGCTTAATTCTGGCCCTGTTGATGATGTAAGGGGAATAAGCCATAATGTCTGCCATAAAGAGTTTACCAGTAGGTGGAGAGCAACATGTGAATAAATAAGTACAAAAATAAAAGTCCACTAAGGTCACAATAAAATAGAGGCTCAAAGGAGATGTTTCTACTAACAGGATATAGGGAATAGGAAAGTACCCTGTCATCTTAGACATCTATTTTTCTTTTACAGAGTTTTGGCCTCTTTGCAAAATCCCTCTTGAATATGTTCTTTCCTATTCTCTATTCCCATTATTAATGCTATATCCTTAGCCCTTTTCTCTCCTGTATTACTCCTAACTGGCCTACCTCCAGGCACAGATCTGATCATGATCCTCTCCTATTTAAAACCCGTTAATCATTACTAGTAGCCTTCATTATAAAATGCTGCATCTAAAGCATGTAATGGTCTCACCTCTGCCTTTATCTTGGCATTCTCCCAAGGATTTAGTCTTAACAGACTCTGTATGGTTCTCCAAATAGCTTTGACTATGTCCTTTCCTTTTCTTGGAATGTTCTTTCTTCTCTTCTCCCAGGTAACTTCTGTTCACACATTAGCACTCAAAACGGACATTACTTCCCAGGGCTATGGTTTACATGTGTGTATCTTTGGTGCCTGACACATACAGGCAGTTAATATTTGTATAACAGCTAACTCAGCCTTGGTGAGAGAGAGTACCTGCTTCTGTGCCCATGTATAGCCTTCATCCCAGCCACCCTGGCTATTCTGTTCACAGACTCACTGTGTAAGCATTGACATGGCCAAGGATAGAGGCTGGCTGACACTCACTAGGTGGATCATCTTTTCTACCTGATTGCTCAGTGCTTCTGCTGTAGATGTTCTGTTGGGTATTTACACTTTGTGTCCACTTCTGTAGTCATCTATATGCCTCTTTTTTTCAGGCCTCTTTGTGTCTGATCATCATTTATTATTCCTTATGACCCCTGATCAGTTAGCAGGGCCATTAGTCACTGCCCAAGAATTCCTTACCTGAAACCACTTCTCTCACTTACAAAGCTGATGAAGCTCTTCCTGATAGCAGAATTTCCTTTCACCGCTGTCCTTTAGAGCAGTGCTGCTCACACTGACCACGTGAAGGACCTTTGTTTGTTTACCCAATAAATTGTGACACATCCCCTTGGAGAATGATTGCAGAAATATTGACTTTTTTGCTCAAGGACTCAGACTGCCCTTATATTAGTGCATACTCACTCTGTGAACTGGCTTACATGTGAAAACTGCACACACATCTTATGCTCTTCAGTTCTTGGTCTTTTTTGGCCATATAAGTCAAGAAATAGCCCATTCACTACTTGTTACGTGTTGAATTATGTCCCTCTCCCCAAATTCATATGTTGAACTACTAAACCTTAGTTCTTCAGAATGTCAACTTATTAGCAAATAAGGCTATTAACAGATGTAATTAGTTAAGATAAGGCCATACTGGAGTAGGTTGGGCCCCTAATCCAATATGAGTGGTGTTCTTATAAAAAAGAGAAATTTGAACACAGAAACATACACAGGGAGAATTCTATGAAGGGGAAGCCGGGATGGCTCAGTGGGTTAAGCGCTCACTTTGTAGCGCCGAGGTCCGAGGATCGAATCCCAGCCCCGGCCCGTGCGGAACCAT